>CALSCQ010002950.1:0-11718 GCA_943704525.1 Pigoraptor vietnamica | reverse complement strand
GGGGGGCTGTAATGGCCCCGTCACACACACACACACACACACACACACACACACACACACACTCACTCACTCACTCACTCACTCACTTACTCACTCACTCACTCACTCCTCACTCACTCACTCACTCACTCTCACACTTGTTCCGTTTGCGACTCGATTCGCCTCAGCCTTATCGTGTGTATGTCCCTACGGACCTCCGTCCAGCCTTTGAGTGTCGCGAGCGTACTGTATAGTCGCGTCCAACATTGCTCGCACTACACCTCCAACACCGACCTGCCCCTGGTTCCAATGTCCCATCACATCAGATTGGCGTTCATGTAAACCTTCGCCCCACCAATCCCTCCCTCTTCCCTCTCTCCCACGCAGTTGACGTGCATTCACAATGTGCAAGGTGCGCTGGAGGCGATGCGGTCGCGCGCGCGATTCAACCCGTCCAAGGGGTATTACTGGGCGCTAGGGAAGGAGGGATCGGCCCAGGGCACCGATTCCGGCGCGGCTGAAGACTCGGAAAGCGCAGCAGGTCTGTCCTCGTTGCCTGTGAAGAATGCGCGTTGTGGCGTGGCGATCCGCTGGGACCTAGTATGTTCTCGTGTGCATGCGTGCGTGCACAGTAGAGAGTGGAGGGTGTCGTGTTGGCGCTTTTGTGTTGCGTGCGTGTGTGAAAGGGGAATACGGCTAAGCGGAGCGTGCGTTTTCTTCTGGAGTGCTAATGCGGTTGTGTGCGCGACCGAGGATGGGCCGCACATTTTCGAGCGCTTGTGTGTCCAACTAACCCGCAACTATGCACACATCAGAGCCGGCTACTCGGACTTCGCCAGTGCTCACTGAGGACATTAACAGAATTCTCGGCGACTGGTATCGCAAGTTCCCGCCGGCCCTGCCTCCGCCCCAGCAGGCGCCACCCCATTCGACAGCGCCCCCCTCTTCAGCACCACCACAAGCACAGAGCGCACAGCCGCAGCAACCGCAGCACGCGCCCGTCGTCGCACAGTCGGCACCAAAGTCTGCCGCGGCGTCCCCGCGACCTGCGTTGGCCGACGCGAGGTCGCCTTCGGGCGGTTCGATTGCATCGCCGGCACCGGCAGGGGGGAATGCGAAAGCGCCGCCGGCGCAAGTAAAAAAGATTGCGGTGCGGGGACCGGCCGGGGCACTCGCCGCCGCGTCGCCGAAACCGGTGCGTTTGCGTTGCATGGTTGCCATTTCTATGTGTCAACAGTGGCTCTGACATGTTGTGTGTGTGTGTGCGCAGGCCGTTGCGTCGCCGCTGGGACGAGGATCGACAGGTGAATGTCGGGGAGAATGCCGTTCTCGTCCTTGTCTTGATGCTGATGAACCAATGTGTTTCCAGGGAGTGCGCCATCGACGCCCAGCAAGAAGCGCGCGCTGGAGACAGAAGAAAACGCACCCGTCGCGAAGAGGAAAAAGAACTGACTTTTCAAATTCAAATTAACAAACTTTTGCCAATGTGTGCGGGTAAGGCTGCATTGCGACATCAGCGAGGCTTAAATAATATTTTTTAGTGCTTGCACGCAGCGGACGCGATGCCACGGCCAAAGCCGATGATGGGATACGGCAGCCGTTATCCGACGCCGCAACCCTGGACAAAAGTCCAGTCCGTGAGGTGGACGACGAGAACGCCGCACGCCATCGTGTAGAGGAAGAAGGGAAGCGTCGGCAGCGACCGAAGCAGCGACGTCACGTCGATGCGCTTCTTCTGTTCCCACACCATGCACCCGTAGTCCACCACAAAGCCGAACGTCAACATGAGCACAACATTGGCGATTTGGATGGCGTCGCCCCCGTTGGCGCTGTTGGGCGTAAAGTCGAAGAGGTAGCAGTTGTTGCGCGTGCGGAATATTCTGCCAATAGCAATGGAGTGCCGGTCACGGATGGTTAGTGACACACATGCCAATTGCATCCCAGTGAACTGCCGCCAAAGCTCCGGCTGCGGCCAACCCCACCTCACAAGCACAAGGGCAGCGACGGCGGACTGCACTTCCACCAGTGTCTCGACGGCCAAATGCCCGGCGTAAACCGCAAAGATGCGCTGCTTCTGTGCCCGAAGTGCCGCCAGGTCGATCGGCTGCTGCGACGCGACGGCGCGACTCCTCATAAAGTGCGGCCTCAGCGCGTTCGTGAGGCGGTTCAGCACCTTGTTTCGCGCAAAATAGCTGCGACGTATCGCAATTTCGATGGCGCCGGCGAGCGCGTTCATCAGAAAAGCCTGTCCGACGGAGCGACTCTTGAACATCATGAGGCGTCCGATCATCTGCGCGCGTGACAGTGACGATCAGATTGCCGCCGGGGAAGGGTTCAATCAGTTAGCGCACTGCAGAGTCAGTGGGATATTCAGATGGCCTAGCGACGCCGAACGTTGGGATTGCACACAGCCATTGTTTACACTTCCAAACTCTGTCAATGGCGTGCATAGAACAGTCATTCAAACTGTCGACGAGAGTAGCAAGAGGGATCATCACGCCAAGGCAACCCACCGAGAGGGCGACGCTGATCCAGTACCAGAGGACGGTGCCGGGTCCCGCGGGAAGTGAGCCCATATCCAAGACGCCTCGCCGAAGGAGAACCGACGCGCTCAGCGTCACGAGCGTGTGCGCAACGATGCGGAACGTGAGCACCACCGCGAAGCTGTCCGACACTATCGCACGCACGCAGATGCGCCCGTAGATGGCGAGGATCGCGACGGCCACGAGGATACGCAGCGCAAACACGCGAAGCAGGCGCTTCGGTTCGTGAAATCCGGTGAGATTCGACTTGCGCGAGGCGCACATCAGCATGTCGTACAGCTGGTAGATGGGCGGGAGGAACGTCGGTGCCTGGGGGGAAGGTGCAGTGACGGTCAGGACCGGATCAGAGCGCGTATCGTAGGAGGCAGCGGACAGAAGTGTGCGTGCAAGTGGTGGCAGTCGATGCGCGGCAGTGGCTGTTCTGTCGTGACTGTTAGTAGTATTAATAATAACCATGACTCCCACGGTCGCAGGCCGACTGCCGTGACCACATGCACACTCAGCAGCACATATCAATGACACCAGAGTGACTGGAGTCGAGAGTGCGACATGACGAGAGGGGACCTGCCGACAGTCGGTCACGGGCGTGTCGGACTCACAAAGGTGTAGTCGTTCCATTGGGCCGCCCCAAAGAGAATGCCGACGTACGCCACGTTGACGAGCGTGGGGAGGAGCGCACGAGCGGCGAGGCTGCGCGCAATCTTCGGGAAGCAGACGCAGCCCATAAGCCACACGCCGACGTGGACGGTCGCAACGTAGAGCAGGCGCCAGAGAAAGGCGATGCTGCCCTGGCGGCACGTGACGTAGTAACCGTAACTGTTAATGCACGTCTTGTACGGAAGGGTTGAGAAGATTTGCGCGTAGACGATTATCACGACCCCCGCTTGAATGGCGCGACCGTAACTGCGTGCACGGGACAGGAGGTTCAGAATGGGGCGCAGACATGCGGGCCTGAAACACGCATGTTGACAGGCCCGATGGCTGGCTTATCCTGCACACTGGCAGTCAGCGGCCCTGATACGCACATGTACAGTGCCGCCAGTAGCGCTGGCAAGCACATGTTGACACACACACACGGCCGCCGGCGGGGAGCAGACACACACACACACACACACACATACACACCACACACACACACACACTCTGCCAGTGATGCCAGCTGCAGTCTGACCACGCGTCGATTCAGACGCGCGCACACGCGGGACAAAGTGCGACTTACGTCGTCGCAATCTCCACGAAGGTCTCACGATACGTAGGGGGCGTGTACTCCTGAGTTTCGCGACTGGCACTCACGTTAGTTGCGCCGGCTCCAGTACGCCGCGCCTCTTCCACAAATGCAGCCACCGACGGGCGCCGCAGAATCGACACCTTTCGGTCCACGTCGTCGTCGGGTCCGGCCGATCCCTGCGGCACCACGGGCAGCGTGCCAGGCTGCAGCGGCACGCTCAGGCGGGGTTCTGGGACATCATTTAAGCTTTCCATCGCAACCTCGCGCGCCGACGACGTCACGGACACGCCTCCAGTCGTCGCAGGACCGTCGACGAGCAGCCCCGGGAGAGAAGGAACATTCACTGTCAATGACAACTCGGGGCCGCGCGACGGGCCAACTTCAACAGACAGGGCTCTAACTGGGATGACCGCACCCGCATCGGCTTCGAAACCGTCCCCCGCGGACGATGGAGTCAGTCCCGCGTCGTGGCCGTCCCGATTAATACCGAGATCGTCATGGACATCCGACATCACTGGAGCCGCGCCCGCCGGCACGGTAATAGTTGGCGGTGCGACGGCGTTGTCCACGTTGGAAATGCGCGGTGCGTCGACGACAACGCCGGGGGCACTGTGGGCGCTATCTTCCCGCCGGCTGAGAATAGGACTCAGTACGGGCGCGTCGCCGCGACGGTGCGACTTGGGCTTCGACGACCTCTCCGGCGCGCCTTCGGCCGGCGCGATGAGGTGTAGCGTATCGGTCAGCTCGAGGTACGACTGCGCAAGCTTGTGCTCTGCGCGCGCAATGCGCACAGGGAACTGCGCAACGCCAATGAGCGAGACCGTGTAGACGAGGCACCACTGCCACCGCAGCCCGCTCTCCGTGCTCAGCCCGCACACGCACGTGATGGACGTCGCCAGCAACATCGCAATCACCACGGCCGACGTCCGCCTCATCTTAGCCAGCAGCTTCGCCTGGACGAGCGAGTGAAAGTGCGTGTAGTACGCCGCAGAGTGCAGCCGATACCGCACGTCCTCGACCTGTTCCTTCGACGCGGCCTTCGAAGCATACACGACGAGCTCCTTGATCGACCGCGCGAGCTCCCCGCTCATCACCCTCGCGCCAAAGAAAACGAGAAGAATGAGTTCGAGGCCGGCAACAATGTGCGCGGCGCCCAATACAAGCGCCACCGCGAGTAACGCCGCGTTCGCCGCACCGCTCGGCGTGAGTGCTGTCAGCGCAAACTCGCGATAAAACTCCACGTACGTGGGTATCGGGACCGTCGCATTGGCCGTTGCGGGCGTCCCGAACATCGCCGACTTGATCGCATTGCTCAGCCCGAGACTGAGGAAGGAGACGACGCCCACGGCGACGAGGAAAGCAAGGTACGTGTACATAACTATCCGGGCCCTCTTCGCTCGCTCCCTGCGAACCTTCTTGACGATCAGCCGCGGGCCGTTTTGCCCGACAGCCGCGATTCGGTCGAAGTGGACAATGGCGCCCCCAAACACGGCGCGCGCGTACAGCATGCCCGCCGTGGCAAGCAAGATCATCAAGTAGATCGACGCGTTCGCCGTGTTCGCGTCGTTGTCGTGGATTCCCTCACGGAAAAACTGGACGGCCTCGAACACAGGATAGCCGAAGAGCATCACGAGCGTGACGAGCGTGTGCAATGCGAAGAGCAGGCGCGACGCCCCTCGCACGAAGCTCTTGGGACTCTGGACACGCGCCGGCGGAAGCACGCCGAGGGCTATGAGCACGTGCGCGAGGTAGGTCGCACGCAACGCGCGATCCGTGTGCTTCGCGTTCGCCGTGAACAGCTGGAGCTCGGTGGCGTCGACGTCCTGGACGGGCGCGGTGACGGCAAACGACGACGACTCGCCCTCAGTACCATCGGCGTTTAGCATTGCGAACACGCCGCTGTCGTTCGGAATCCCTATACGGTGTGACCCAGAGAGGTCTTTCTTGCCGGAACCAGGCACTAGCTTGCGGCGCCCGGAGCTCCCCTTCAACTCGGCGAGCGCCCGCCCGGCCAAATCCGCCTCGTTGATACCCGCTTTGTTCAAACCGCCGGCTTGCGAGCGATGAAGCTCGTGCACCATGAGGATCTGCGCGGGATCCATGACGAGCAGCTCCCCGACTCCGCCGTCGCCCGTCTCGTGAGTCCCGGTCCCGGTCGTCTGCGCCAGCGTCGTCTTCACGGGTATGCCGGCCACGCGCAGACCCGTTCGCTGTGGCGGTCGTGGGGAAAGGCCCTCACAAGCAGCATCACTCGCACCCAGCCCCGTTGTTGGGGCCGACTGCGCGGGTGACACTACGCCATCGGCGCGACCCTTGCTCGCCGCAGCCACCGCAGCGCGCACGCGGGCAAAGGCAGGGGCTCCCCACGCGGATTGCGACGTGAGCTTCACCTCGTGCCTGTCGTGTCCGCCGGCCGCCGAAGGTCTCGCCTTCCAGTTCCCGAGCGCAGGCATGGGCGCTGAAGAACCCACAGAGTTTGTCAACGCCGGCGCTGGCGCCGCATGGCTCCCGTGCACGCGCGACTGCGCAGCATCCGCTGCCGGTTGCGTCTCAGAGTGCGGGACTTCCACCACCTCGATATCGTCCAAGGCGCCGCCCGTGTCCGTTGGTGCGGCCATTCTCGAGTTACGAGCGGACTCGGTCGACGCGCGCCGACTGCCGCACGACGGGCGACTGAGCCGAGGGCGCGGCCGTTGGAGGCCCGGCCGATTGACGCTGGTGGGGTCTCGGCTTATTCGTGTGTTGTGCCAAGCCGGCGACGGACTCGAGGCCGCAGGCACTGGGCAAGTCGCTGCTCGGCTGTTACCGCCCGCCGCGAGTTCTACAGTGGAAGTTTTCAGTTTCAGTGGGTCAGTCGCCGTCAGCATCTAATGCCAGTGTGATGCGGCCGAACGGAATATTATAAAATGATGCGTTTTGATTATTCGGCCGGCACTGCCATGCACGGCCCAGTGCACGATCACTGAAAAAATCAAACCGGTCGAGCGCAAAACACGTCAAACACACAGCGCTAACCGTGTGGCCAGACGTCGGGGGATTATCCTCAAACACACAGCGCTAACCGTGTGGCCAGACACGCATACAGTCGGGGGATTATCCTTCGCCGCGTGGTCACTCCATCCAAGCCCCACTGTCACATGACACGGCGGGTGGTCGTCAGTCGGCACAACTCACCACCGACGTCTGACTCAGTCAATCTGCCGAAGCCGGCGCTGTCCCGGGTTTCAGTTCAGTTCCACTTGCAAAAGCGAGCCAGGCTGGGGCAAACGCCCCTCTCGAGGATTGACCATCGTGTCACGCCGTATGGACGTCAATCAGAATGAAGCAGAGTCGGATGTCACTGAGGGGAAAGCACGCAAACCCCCGGCGAGCCCTCAGTCCGATGTCATGTACCGGCGATGCCGCCGGGCTGCCGAACTGACACCACCGACGCCTCGGCGGAGAAGAAGCAGTCAAGACGTTCGGTCGCCGATTAGGACGCACGCGACGTGTTTGCCGGCGGAGGAAAGAGCCAAAAAAAAGGTTCAAAGCGCGGCAAGTAGGACTCGAGTGGACGCCCATGGCAACGCCCATGACAACGCGGATTCGGAGTCAAATTAACTCGAGCGCCCTTCGGTCCAAATCTCAGTTTGTCGGTATGGACCGGCGCCGGCCGCGGCGCCGGCCGCGGCCGGCGCCACTGATAGGGCCTAACACACCTAACACACCTGTGTGTGTTAGGCCCTATGGCCGGCGCTCAGGAGTGTCCGCGTCGGCGCCGGGGACGGATGTCCGGCCCGGCGGCGCCCAGTCACTGGTGTTGTGATTCAATCTGTCCATAGGGCAATGGACGGCCAGCCCAAGCGGCCGAACTCAGGGATGCATATTCCTGACCAGTGGGCACTGGGCCGGCAGGCTGACGGCCGTACAGTAGCCGGGGCGACCAACCATTATGATTACGGTGTGGAGGATGGAAGGCGGCCAGTCAGCCGGACTGCCGGCCTCAGTGACGGTCAGGCCTGGCCAGAGCAGGACCGCAGCGGTCGTGTTAGTCCCCGTTTCAGTCATTCGACCTCCCACTGAATTGTCTGTGCAGAAAATTAAAGCCTGAGTGCATGATTGTGTACACGGCACGCCGGCTGCTACGAAATGTGTGCCCGTCACCGGGCGTTCTGACACTCGTATGCTGCCATGCGAGATCGCCTGGGAGACTGACAGCGGAGAGATCTAAGAGCGATTCACTTGCCGCACATCGAGTGCGCGCTTAAATAGTATTCTTAGTTCTGCGCGCAGCGCCCGCCCGGCCGGGGCGCGTTGCCACTCCGGACAGCCTGCCAAAGCCGATGGATACGGCAGCCGTTATCCGACGCCGCAACCCTGGACAAAAGTCCAGTCCGTGAGGTGGACGACGAGAACGCCGCACGCCATCGTGTAGAGGAAGAAGGGCAGCGTCGGCAGCGACCGAAGCAGCGACGTCACGTCGATGCGCTTCTTCTGTTCCCACACCATGCACCCGTAGTCCACCACGAAACCGAACGTCAACATGAGCACAACATTGGCGATTTGGATGGCGTCGCCCCCGTTGGCGCTGTTGGGCGTAAAGTCGAAGAGGTAGCAGTTGTTGCGTGTGCGAAAAATCCTGCCAATAGCAATGGGAGTGGGATCAGAGTTAGGGACGGCCGAGAGAGGGAGTTAATTAGGTTGGGTTAGGGACAGACGATTGCAGGCTCAACTACCCAGCGGCAGCGGCAACCAACCCACCTCACGAGCACAAGGGCGGCGACAGCAGACTGCACTTCCACCAGTGTCTCGACGGCCAAATGCCCAGCATACACTTCAAAAGTTCGCTGCTTCTGTGCGCGAAGTGCCGCCAGGTCGATCGGCTGCTGCGACGCGACGGCGCGACTCCGCGAAAAGTGCGGCCTCAGCGCGTTCGTGAGGCGGCTCAGCACCTTGTTTCGCGCAAAGTAGCTGCGACGTATCGCAATTTCGATGGCGCCGGCGAGCGCGTTCATGAGGAAGGCCTGTCCGACGGAGCGACTCTTGAACATCATAAGGCGTCCGATCATCTGCGCGCGTGACAGGACAGCGTTTTAGCGCGCAGCGGAGCCAATCGGAATATTGGACTACGGGTGAACGTTGAAATCGAGGACACACAGCGCCACTTAAAAACTGACGCGCACAGGGCAGAACAGTCACTGTCACCGGCTACATGCGGCAGTAGCAAAAGAGATTATCGCGCGCGGCCGGGAACCCACCGAGAGGGCGACGCTGATCCAGTACCACAGCACAGTGCCATTTCCCGCGGGAAGCGAGCCCATCTCGAAAACACCTCGACGGAGGAGAAGCGACGCGCTCAGCGTCACGAGCGTGTGCGCAACGATGCGGAACGTGAGCACCACCGCAAAGCTGTCCGACACTATCGCACGCACGCAGATGCGCCCGTAGATGGCGAGGATCGCGACGGCCACGAGGATACGCAGCGCAAACACGCGAAGCACGCGCTTCGGTTCGTGAAATCCGGTGAGATTCGACTTGCGCGAGGCGCACATCAGCATGTCGTACAGCTGGTAGATGGGCGGGAGGAACGTCGGGACCTAAAGGTTGGAGGAGGGGAAAGGGAGAGTGTGAGAGATGATTGTGAGGGAAAGTGCAGGTATGTGTAAGTCCGCAATCAATGGCCTGGGGCTGATCCGACAGCCGACGGAGTCCGGCATCACACTACAGTATGCTGTCATGGAATGATCGGACATGAGAGGGCGCGACACTAGAGGGTGCGAAATGACGAGCACAGTGGCAGGGCGAGCGCGCGCGCTTGGACTCACAAAGGTGTAGTCGTTCCATTGGGCTGCAGCGAAGAGCACGCCGACGTACGCCACGTTGACGAGCGTGGGGAGGAGCGCACGAGCGGCGAGGCGGCGCGCAACATTCGGGAAGCAGACGTAGCCCATTAGCCACACGCCGACGTGGACGGTCGCAACGTAGAGCAGGCGCCACAGAAAGGCGATGCTGCCCTGCCGGCACGTGACGACGTAACCGAGGCTGTTAATGCACGTCTTGTAGGGAAGGGTTGAAAATATCTGTGCATAGACGATCATCACGACTCCCGCTTGAATGGCGCGACCGTAACTGCGTGCACGCGACAGGAGGTTATTGTCAACTGAATAAAATCAATGCTTGCCGTGCGGGAAACGGACGGCATCTGAACGGGCACAGCGAAAAGAGAGTGATGCGGCACGCTGCCGACGGCTTCACGTCAGGCCATCAGCGGCCACGCGCAACCCGGACCGACGGCGGTACGTTCAGTTGATTGACGTGACTCACTGACCGACGGTGCACACTGAACACACACACACATACACACACGGCACACGGACCACGCACACAAACACGGCGGCACGCACACACACGACATACAATTACACACACTCGGCACACACACACACACCGACCCAGCACACGGGACACAAATCAAAGCGACTTACGTCGTCGCAATCTCCACGAAGGTCTCGCGATACGTAGGGGGCGTGTACTCCTGAGTTTCCCGACTGGCACTCACTGCTCCGGCGATTTTCGCACGCCGCGCCTCTTCCACAAATGCCGCCACAGAGGGGCGCTGCAGAATCGACACCTTTCGGTCCACCTCATCGGGTCCGGCCGATCCATGCAGTACGGACAGCGTGCCAGGCTGCGGCAAGCTTCGGTGAAGTTCGGGAAAGTCGTTCACACTCTCCATTGCAACCTCGCGCGCCAACGTCGTTAAGAACACGCCGCCGCCCGCCACCGCAGGACCGTCGACCGGTTCAATCGACACGGCGTGAATGGCCGAATCACGTTCTCCCGCGCCAACTGCGGAACTGTCTTTCGCGGGCGCTTCAGACCGAGCCGGTTCCGAATCGGCGTGGCCGTCACTATTAATACCGCTATGGTCACCCGACGCTACCGGCCCCACGCTCGCAGTATCAGTTGCCGGTGCGACGGCGTTGTCCACGCTAGAGATGCGCGGCGCGTCAAGGGCAACGACGGGGGCACTCTGGGCGCTATCTTCTCGCCGGCTGCCAATATGGCTCCGCACTTCCGGTATGGGCGCGTCGTTATGGCGCCGCGACTTGGGCTTCGACGACCTCTCCGGCGCGCCCTCGGCCGGCGCGATGAGGTGCAGCGTATCGGTCAGCTCGAGGTACGACTGCGCGAGTTGGTGCTCTGCGCGTGAGATAAGCACCGGAAACTGCGCGAAGCCAAGGAGCGAAACCGTGTAGACGAGGCACCACTGCCACCGCAGCCCGCTCTCCGTGCTCAGCCCGCACACGCACGTGATGGACGTCGCCAGCAACATCGCAATCACCACGGCCGACGTCCGCCTCATCTTAGCCAGCAGCTTCGCCTGGACGAGCGAGTGAAAGTGCGTGTAGTACGCCGCAGAGTGCAGCCGATACCGCACGTCCTCGACCTGTTCCTTCGACGCGGCCTTCGATGCATACATGACGAGCTCCTTGATCGACCGCGCGAGCTCCCCGCTCATCACCGTCGCGCCAAAGAGAACGAGAAGAATAAACTCGAGGCCCGCGACAATGTGAGCGGCGCCCAACCCGATTGCAATCACGAGTATCGCCGCGTTCGCCGCACCGCTCGGCGTGAGTGCGGTCAGCGCAAACTCGTGATAAAACTCCACGTACGTGGGTATCGGGACCGTCGCGTTGGCCGTTGCGGGCGTCCCGAACATCGCCGACTTGATCGCATCGCTCAGCCCGAGACTGAGGAAGGAGACGACGCACACGGCGACGAGAAAGGCGAGGTACGTGTACATGGCTATTTGGGCCCTCTTCGCGCGCTCCCTGCGAACCTTCTTGACGATCAGCCGCGGGCCGTTTTGTCCGACAGCCGCGATTCGGTCGAAGTGGACAATGGCGCCCCCGAACACGGCGCGCGCGTACAGCATGCCCGCCGTGGCAATCAAGATCATCACGTAGATCGACGCGTTCGCCGTGT
>CALSCQ010002949.1:0-33876 GCA_943704525.1 Pigoraptor vietnamica | reverse complement strand
CACACACACACACACACACACACACACACACACACACACACACACACACACACACACACACACACACACACACACACACACACACACACACACACACACACACACACACACACACCTTGTCGTCCTCCATCTTGATCGAGTCCCACCCTTCGCCGGAAGGCGCAGTTTGCCGCGCGTCCACCACCTGCAGCTCGGGTTCCACCTTGGCGGCGGCGAGGAGCGGCGGCATGACAATCGGGAGGTACGGGATAAAGTCGGCCTTGAGGATCGTGCAGATGCGCGTCCACGCCGTGAGCATGTACGACACCTGCGGGTCGTCAATGTCGAGGTTCGGCGTCCCCCGCAGCAGCTCCATCACGCGCATCGCGTCCGGTCCAAACTTCTCCTTGCCGACGGCGAGCCCGATCAAGCTGATGCACTCAATCACCTTCCCGCGCAGCAGCCGCTGGGTCGGGTGCACCGCAGACTGCAGGAAGTTGGTAAGCACCGGCACAAACGTGTCGTAGTACTTCTTGAAGTCCTCGCCGATGCGATCCGCCACCGTCGCGACCGTCGTCACCGCCTGCTCGAGGACCATGGCGTGCTGGCTCTGAAGCAGCGAAAACAGCTGCATCACCAACGGATCGACGTACGGGCCCAGCTCGTCGATGTCTGCGCCCTCACTGAAGTTGACCACGGCCGCGGCACCGTGCGCCTGCACGCGCGGGTTCGGGTCGGCCATGGCATGGAGCAGCGCGGGCACAACGGCCGCGTGGTAGCGCTCCTGGAAGTGCTCGTGCGCAAAGTCAGTCGCCATCTGCCCAAGGACGTTGCACGCGGCGTAGCGCACGCGGGCGTTCGTGTCGTGGAGGAACGGCACGACGAGGCCCACAATCTTGTCGAGCTCGACCTTCATGACTTTGTGGCAGCCCTCGCCAATCGCCGAGATGGCCATCAGCCCCGCGTGGCGCTGCTGCCACGAGGCCTGGTTGCCCAGCATCGCGGGAATCGACGACTCGTGAAACGCAATCGGCAGCATGATCTTGCCGCCGAGCGCGCACGCCAGGCGGTCCAGCGCCTGCTCGCCGACAAGGGCGGGCGCATCGCTCTCGTCGTCGTGCTTGTCCGACTGCGTCCACTCGTCAATGTCGTCGTTGAGGTCGGCCATCAGGTGCAGGCACATCGGGATCACCACCCGTCCGAAAATGCTCGACCGCCGCACAAACCCTTTCTTCTGCGTGTTCGCACTTTCGGCCAGCGTCACGAGCAGCTCGAGCGCCTGGTGGCGGGTCGAGTCATCGAGGTTCGTATTCACGAGCACCTGCAAGGCAGACGAGGATGCATTTTAGCCCAGACGCGCGCGGACGAACGCAACGGCAAAGCGCAACACGCACGTTGTTCATCGACTCGAGCGTGGGCTCGAGGAACGACTTGAAGAAGATCGGCCGTGTGTCGGCGAGTTCGATGAGCTGCTCAAGGACCTCCTGCACTTGGTCGTCCGCCGTCGAAGCCACGAAAAACTCGAGGATATGCTGCGGGGCGAACACGTGAGCCACTGCTCACAAACACGCTCACACGCACAAAAAAGCAAGCACACATGCGCCTGTGAAGAACAGCGTTCCGCACCTTGAGAATGGCCCCAATCAGCTCGCCGAGACGCATCGGCACCCAGTATTGCTGGACCTCATTCAGCATCGAGAACTGCACGGTTGCCTTGGCCGCAGCGAGGCGGACAGTGTGCTCGGGATCCTGCAGCGCGCCCACGAGCATGTTGCGCACCACATCGATGTACCGGTCGAGCGACGAGACGACCATTTCCGGCGCGGACTCAAAGAGCCGCAGCGCGCACTCGCGGAGCGCGGGAGACGGCGACTTGCACGCCTCGAACAGAAACTGCAGCATCTCCGGCCACTGCACCCCCTCGTCCAACAGCCGATACACGCGCGACACGCAGTCTGCGATTTTGCCGCTGACCTTCGGGTCGACCTCGGTGCGAAGGGCCTGCAGCAGCCCGATTTGGCACGTGAGGCGCGCCTCCGGGCTCGTGACGTCCCAAATCACCAGCGACCGGCCGTCCGGTGTCTCCCCGCGCTCGCGGCTCACAATCCTCCGAAACATGATGGCCGCCAACTTGCGAACCTGGCGGGCAACAAAAGGTTACGCAAAGCGCATGAGCAATGAGGCCACCAGCGCAGCCATTTGGCACATAACACGTTACGCACTTCGGGGTTGGCGGAGGCTTGCATGCCGCGCACGAGCAGGGGAAGGAACACATCCGGCGTTTCCGAGGCGGCCTCGCATGTCTGTTCGGCGCGCGTTCGAATCTGCACTTGCCGGAGTACGGCTGTTAGTGCTTTTGTAGATGAGGCGTCCCACAAACAACATGCACTCGCCTGGTTGTCGCCGTTCATGAGGTCCATGATGGTGCCCTCAAACATCGACCACGCGTCGCCCTCCATGGTTGCGAGGGGCCGCGTGCCCGATGCGCACTCCTCTGCTGCTTCGAGACGAAACAAAGGGTCTGGCTCGTTCTTCGCCTTTCGCACTGTGAGTGCCCTTTCACCCGACCAGCTGAAACAGCCTGCACGTGGGGCGCCAAGGGCCATCGCGCGCCTTTTATTACGCCCGAGCGCTCACTATGGGCAGAGTATCGCAGCGCGCCAAATTAATCACGACACGTGCAGCGCATCCGGGGGTGCAGGCCGCATCCACATAGCCGCTGCCACCCGGAAATTCTGTTGCGGCTCAGGCAGCGCACATGCGGCACCGCGGCACACAGCACCGTAGAGTTTAAGCACAGTCCGTAAAAACGGGGCAATGCCGCCGGCAACGGCAGATCGGTCGCCTTAGAGCTGATGATGCCTCTCGTTCCAGCGACCACGCCGTGAGCCGCGGCCGCAGAACGGCGACCTTGCCGCCGGCTGTGCCCCAGCTGACTACGGTGGTTTCATGCCGGTTCCGCAACCATTTGCGTTTATCCATGCCAGACTGAAGGACAGGAACCTGCACTCAGACAGGGTGCACCGGCAGTCAGTGAAACAAAAAAAAAAAAAAAAAAAAAAAAAAAAAATTCTCGGCCACTGGTGCCCTTATTTGGCATGCGCAAATCCACCCCATTTGCGGGTCAGTCGGCAGTCCGCACACTGCCCACGAACACACCAACACGAGTGTCTCCTCTCTTTCCCTCTCTCTCTCGTCCCTCTCTCTCTCTCTCTCTCTCTCTCGTCCGTCTCTCTCACGCCACGCAAGACGGCCAAAGCGACACGCTGCCCCACTGCAGTCATTTGCCATTGCCGACCACAACCTCTAGGCCGTTGAGGCACCGCGGGCGTGCGCACACAGACACCATGCCGTTCATCCTCAGCAAGGAAGACCTCGCGGGGTTTTCCCGCTACAAGTACTGCAGCCGCGACACGGTGAGCTCTTGTTGCTGGTCGTGAACCTCTTCGCGCATCCGCTGGGGCAACGTCGGCCTTTTGGGGGGGTTTGTTGTGAGTGCGTGCGTGCGTGGGCGCGGTTGTGTCGCGTACTGACGCGACGTGTGCGCAGTCGCCGCTGTCCAACTACATCATGCACCCCTTCTGGGACGCCTTTGTCAAGATACTGCCGCGGTGGCTGGCGCCGAACCTGATGACCTTCTCCGGCTTTGTCCTGCTGCTCGTCAACTTCACGCTGCTCAGCATCTACGACTGGGACTTCCGCGTCGCGTTCCACGAGGACGCCTTCTTCGTCCCCTCGTGGGTCTGGTTCGCGTGCGGCATCTCGCACTTTTTGAGTCACACACTTGACGGCGCCGACGGCAAGCAGGCCCGCCGGACTGGCAGCAGCACGCCACTTGGCGAACTGATGGTGCGTGCACTTGTGGCAAAGATTGGCTGCGCGTATGTGACGTGTGGGTGTGGTGTGGTATGTATGTGTATTTTGTATGTGTATGGGTAATTTGTATATGCGTGTGGTGTGTGTGTGTGGAACCGCGCGACTTGCGTCCGTGGAACAATGTCATGCAGCGGCGATTGCTTGTTTTGCAATCTCAGCCTTTGACGCTGTCGTCGCAGGACCACGGCTGCGACAGCATGGCCGCGTGGCTCATGTTCCTCAGCCTCATGTCCCCGCTGGGCGTCGTCGACAACACGTGGCAGCTGTTCTGGATCCTCAACGGCGTCATGTTCGCGTTTTACACGACGCACTGGGAGAAGTACAACACGGGCGTGCTCTTCCTCCCGTGGGCCTACGACCTCAGCCAGATCATCATCACGGTCGTGTTCATCGTGACGGGGTTCCACGGCACGCACGTGTGGGCGCAGACGGTCGACTTTCTGCCCTTCCAGCCCACCATCATCCAGCTCTTCAAGGCGACGACCGCCGGCGGCATTCTCCTGCAGCAGCTGCAGTCCCTCTACAACATCTACGTCAGCCCCGTGCGGCGGTGGGGCCTCGTGGACGCCCTCACGCCCCTCGTGGCAATTGTCATCCACTTTGCGTCGTTTGCGGCCTGGGTTCTGGTGTCGCGCGCCGACATTCTCAACACGCACACGCGCATGCTCTACACTGCCATGGGCCTCGTGTTCTCGTGCATGACGGTGGGTCTGACGCTGTGGCCGTGCATGTGCTCGTACAGCGCTGATGTCCGCATTCCACTCGCAGTGCGGACTCATCGTCAGCCAGATGACCGGGCGCAAGCACCGTGTGTTCAGCACCTCGGACCCCTCGGGGTGGTTCGTGGCAGCCCTGCCGTTTGTCGTCTTCTTCCTCTGGGCGTTCCGTGCGGACAAGCACACCGAAATCGGTGTCCTCCACGGCGTCGTTGCAGGCGCCGCGACCGTGTGGGCGATTTACTTCTTTGGCGTGGTGGGTGCTTACGCCTGATTCCGGTCGCAAAATCTCCCGTGCCAAATGCTCACGGGCGGCCCCTCCCTCTCCCTCTCAGGTCTTTGACATTTGCAAGTATCTCCGCATCTATCTCTTCACAATCACGTCGCGCCCGACGAGCAGCAAGCTCGCGGCGTCGGCCAAGCGGCAGCAGCGCAGCGCAAACTGAGCCACTAAAAGCAGCCCCTATTCACTTCCACACTTGATTGGTTCATTGTTTTGTATGACAGCAAGCGATACGCACGCACGCACGCACGCACGCCGCACGCACAGCACGCCCGCGCTCGCAGCACCCGCAGCCGAGTGACCCTCGTCACTTGGCCTTGCAGCTGTACGTACGGCGGTACTTGGCGTCGACCTTCTCGAGATACCAAGCTCCGGGGAACAGCGCCTCGACGCTTCCCACGGGTGTGTAGTCCGCAAGGTTGTGCGTCTCGTCGCGCAGCTGCATCGTGCTCTCAAACTCGCGCGGCTCCACAAACCGGCGCGACTCGAGGCGCGTGCGCACGTCCTCCATGCGCTCGCAGATGGGCGCAATGTCCGCCTCCGACCCGAACCGCACCGAGAACATCGACGAGGCGAGCCCAGAGCCGTACGAGAAGAGGACGGCGCGGCGCCCGGCCAGCTGGGCGGCCGTCTGAGTCACAAAAAGGGACGCAAGGCCCCCGTAGAGCGAGGCCGTGTACATGTTGCCGAGCTGCTTCGAGAGCAGCGTCGACGGCACGACCTTCTCGTTGTAGAGCCCCTCGCTCAGCCGCACGAAGACCTGCTCCACCTCACGGTCGCCGTACGTGTTCTCGAGGCGCGAGGCGCGGAGGTGCTCCGGCACAGACGCAAACTGGGGCGCCGCGGGGTTGCGGAGATAGTCGTTGAAGAGGAGACGCCCAAAGCTCTTCTGCACGAGCTTGTTGAAGGGCGAGTGGAAGACAAAAAAGTCCGCCTGCGAGACGTCAAACCGCACACCACCCTTGGCCGCCTGCGACGCGCGCGCGCCGTACCGCTCGTACGACTTGTCGAGGGCGCGGAAGTAGCACTCGATCGACAGCTTGCCGTCGACCTCCGGGTACTCGCTCTCCATCTTGGGCTTGTAGAAATCGTACACGTGCTCCATGTGCGTGCCGCGGAGACCTGCAGGGAGAAGAAGGAAGGGGGGTGCGTTGGCAGTCGTCCACAAGCGCCATGACTTGCTGCCACAAGTCCACGTGCACGCAAACACTCACCGCGCTCAATCACAAGGGGCGCGTTCGGCCCGACGAGCATCGCCACCGCACCCGCACCGCCCGTGGGACGCGCGTTGCCCTCAGCGTAGACGGCAATGTCCGCGGCCACGACGAGGCCGTAACGGCCGTCCCACGCACTGCTCTCCACCCACGCGAGTGTGTTGAAGAGCGCCGCGGTGCCGCCGTAGCAGGCATTCGTCGACTGCACGCCCTCGACGTCCGTGTTACCGCTCTCCGTAAACAGCTGCATCAGCACCGTCTTGACGCTCTTGGACTTGTCGATGAGCGTCTCGGTGCCAACCTCGAGCCGGCCAATGTCGGCGTACGAGAGCCCGTTCTTGTCCATTAGCGCCTGCACCGCCGTGAGGCAGATCGAGT
This sequence comes from Pigoraptor vietnamica, assembly GCA_943704525.1. Classification (NCBI taxonomy): domain Eukaryota; class Filasterea; order Ministeriida; family Capsasporidae; genus Pigoraptor; species Pigoraptor vietnamica. Next base: position 27,430 of record CALSCQ010002949.1, on the reverse strand, counting down.
TGATATCCTCGCGGTCCGTGCAGAAGGCCATGTTCGTCTGGCCGAGGCCGACCGTGTACTTGCCGGCGCTGGCGCCATCAAACTCCTCGAGCTTGGTCTGGTTTACGCACGTCGCGGGGAAGTAGACCTCGAGGGCGAGGATGCCCACGTTCTGCGGCCACGCCGTGCGCCCCTCTCCGTCCTGCGCCATGGAACCCGTCATTCTTCCCCGGAGGCACCGTTTCGCGTGAGGCTCACTGTCAGTTCTTGGTTGCATCCGATTGCACTCGAAGAAAAGATGAACGAGCAAGAGGGAGGTTGTGTGGAGCGCTGCGGCGTCATCACGGCCGAAATCGCCAGGGCCAATTCATCTGAAATGGGCCCCATTTTTTCACGAAAATTGGGCCGTACTTGAAATTATTTTGCCGGTGCGGTGGCCTGAGGGTGCCAGCCAATCGCGTGCACGCGCCACAGGCGGCGGCCAATCCCCGCGCAGCGTATGACGGAACAGGCCAATCCTCGCCCTCCATCCACGCCACGAAGCAAGAGCACGCCAGCCACGCCGCTCCCACGCACATGGCACACAGCGCGCGCCGTTGTGCGTGTGTGGGTGAGAGTAGGGAAGCGGCGCAAGGCTTAGGATTTGCTAGCTCGCTAGCCATGACGATCAGTGACAGAACATGCTCGTGTTGGCATACAATGGCCGGGTGCATTTGTTTGACGCAGACGCAGCGAAACGCAGTGCGCGGCAGACGCGGCGCAGAAGCAGACAGGCAACGCGGTGATGCAAACGCAGCGAATGAAGTGCGCTTCAGAACGTCTCGTCGTCCTGGGGAATCTCAAAGCCCTCCTGCAGTGAGGTGCATGGTCAGTGCTGTACGCGTGCGCATGTGTCGGACACAAAAGTGCGGTGTCATGGTCAGTGCTGTACGCGTGCGCATGTGTCGGACACAAAAGTGCGGTGTCATGGTCAGTGCTGTACGCGTGCGCATGTGTCGGACACAAAAGTGCGGTGTCATGTGTGGACACAAAAGTGCGGTGTCATGTGTCGGACACAAAAGTGCGGTGTCATGTGTCGGACACAAAAGTGCGGTGTCATGTGTCGGACACAAAAGTGCGGTGTCATGTGTCGGACACAAAAGTGCGGTGTCATGCAGCGGCTGCAGAGATAGAGCACACGCACTCGCGCGACATTGCACGCAAATTGACCTACTCACCTCTGTGGCGTAGAGAATCTTGAGTATGTCCTGAATGGCGGGGTGTGCCGACTCGTTTTGTTGGCAGATGACCTCAATGTCGCGCAGCTTGTTGAAGTAAAAGTCGCGCTCCTTCTCGAGCCCATCCACCGTCAGCTTGAGCTCGGTCACGCGGGCATTCATGTCGCCCGCCCCGCGCGGAGTGCCGCTCACATTGCCGTTGCTGCCCGTCGCGCCCGTCGAGCGCATGGGCGCCACCTTGCGCACTGGCGCTGCTCCGCACACATCGACGAGTCAGTGTCCCAATGCCCCCAGGACCCGCATCAAGGCCCATTTCGTCGCTCAACGTGACACACACAATTACAAATTGAGGCGAAACATCAACGGAGGAAGCTGCGGCTGCCCACCCTTCGAGATACCAGACTTGGGAGAGGCAGGGGCCGCGGCCGTGCGCGCCGGTCCCGCGCTGCCGCCGCCACGCCGCTCGATGGCGTCGTACTCCTGGCCACCGTAGTGCTGGTCAAAGAACTTTTTGAACCACTGAAGAAACTCAAAGTTGTCCTGGAACTTGGCCTTGACGAGCTTGTCGACGGGGATCGTCTGCGAGAAGCAGGCGAGTGCGTGGAATGTCGGCGCGGTGGATCGCGAAAGTACGCGTAAGAGTGAAGGACGTCGGTTTTCGCTCAGGCTGCTGGCTGCATGTATAGTATTTGGTGTGCATTGTGTGTGTGTGTGTGTGTGTGTATGTGCGTGTGTGTATGTGTGCGCGTGTGTGTGCGTGCGTGCGTGCGTGCGTGTGTGTGTGTGCGTCCGAGTGACACTATGCCCAGATCTTCCGCAAGCGCAGTGATCCCTGTGCATGCATGGAAACGGACCTTGTCGATGCCCTTCTTGCCAAAGATGTCCTGCAGCACCTTGAAGTTCGCGATGAACTCGTGCTCCAGCTTCGCATCAAACTTGACCTTCTTCAGCGCCACAACGCCTGCCACAGCACACGGTCAGACGAGCGGCGAGTGACGGCGCAGGGCCCACACATGTGAGGGAAGGACGACTGCAGCCCAAATTCAACCCCCCCTCGGATAATTGAAACCATGAACACTACACAAGAGACGTGCACACACAATATCGACATCGACTCCCACGGACTTCTTCCCTCCGCCACTCTCCATCTTCACCGATTTCCCCTACATCAGACCCGACCACTGCGCTAAACGCGCTAGTGCACCATAACAGAGCACTCACCGGGCCACAGCACGTCGCACAGCTGGCAATATGCGGCCGCTGAGGCATCAAGCAACGACAGTCAGCGACTGGCCCATACACCCATAATCAGTACCGCCTAACAGTGCTCTTCACAGCGTTTGCCGCAATACGCGCGCGGGGGGACGCACCCGAGGCCATCTGCTCGACCTTGGTGTAGTTGAGCTGGAGGGTGTTATTGACCCAGCCCAGCAGCTCGTGGCGGCTCATGGTGGCGTTTCAAAGGTCCCTCTGTCACAATGCGCCCACTCCTTCCCTCGTGCTGTCACACACACACGCACACACTTTCACGTACACGCTCTCTTGCCAAGCTCTCTTTTTCGGTCGCTTGTTTCTGGGTGTTCAGGCGAACGGCATTCCATTTGGGCCGTTTCAATCTGTCAGCACGTGACTCTTAAATTGGTTCGAGCCAAAATTACACGAAAATTACATCACATTTCAATTTGTGAGTGCCGGCCACGAAGCGCGCCAAGGCAAGTTTTGAAACACGCTCCCCCGGATGTCCATGACGTCACAGTCTATTGCAGACAGCGCACGCACGCCACGCACGCAGCCGCTCACGCCGAAGCCACGCGACCGACGCCGTAGTGTGCTCCAACGCGCCTGAACACATCTCGCAGCGCACTACGGACCTCCGGCCGAAGTTCAAAACTGAGCGCGTCGCAGAGGTAGGCGTAGATGGCGCCCACGTGCCGCGCAAACTGCACCGAGCACACGCACGCACATGAGTCATTACAGCGAAAAAAATATGAACCAAGGCGCACAATGTGCACAGTCAAGCGAGACAGTGTGCATTTTTGTGGCGTCCTTACCCTCTCGTCCGGCAGCTTGAGGATCTCCTTCAGCAGCAGCGTCACGAGGGGCGTCCAAATCTCCCGCTGCTTGTCCGACTGGAGCGTCGAAAAGTACGACAGCACCTTGTCCGCCACCCTGTCGCACACACCCGTCAGCACACGCAAGCACCATGGACCATCGCACAATTGCGCAGCGAAAAGGAAGCAGAAAACTCACTCGAAGATTCTTCGCTCCACATCGGGCCACATGCCGCGACGCTTGTCGTCATCGTACACGCGGAACAGGATGCGGAAAGCACACACGAGGCTCGTCGTCTCCTGCTTGAGGAGGTTCGGCATCTGCTTCATGAAACCTGAACGAGAAAGGCGGGGAGATGTTAACGGAGGCTGCGAGTGGAATTCCCAAAAGAAGTGTAGAGCAGGTTTGGCACTCACCGGCCTTCCACAGCGACGTGCGCAGCTCAAGGTTGGCGTTGAACGCGCGCGCGAAGTCGTGGGCGTCGCGGAGGCAGTCGAGGAGGAGGAGCACGTGGTTGTCGCTGAGGAGCGCGTACATGCCCTCGCGCGAGGGGAGCAGCGGATTGGACGACGCAACAGGACCCTGCGCGTCCGCCTCCGCAGCCTCGCCCTCGGGCGCCCCCAGCACAATGTTCTGCACGGCCTGGATGAGCTCGAGCTGGACGACGCAGCGGATGATGATGGCGTGGAAATCGGCCGTATTGTCTGCGGGACGTGGCACACGTCAGACCGCCGTCACTCGCGCATTATGCGACCATACAAAACCGCAGAAAAATGCAGCACTCTCACAGCAATTCAGTATGGCAAACGTGCCCACCTTTTCGGCGCGAGTGCCCGTGATCGCCATCCTCGTGCCCGCCATTCGCGGCGTGCTGGCCGTACGTCATGAGGCCGTGGGGCACCGTCTTCTCAAACAGCCGGCGGACATACTGCACGCACGTGTCCCACACGTCTGTCGTGAACTTGCTGCCGTTGCCGAGGACGAGGATCTGCAGGCAGTGCACGCCACTCCGCGCGAGCTGCTCGTTATCTGCACCGAGCAATGTTGTTCGGGGTGAGCATCCAAGCACCCAGAGGCACTCAACGCACCCATCGCACTAAACCCACTCATCGCACCCATCGCACAAAACCCACTCATCGCACCCATCGCACTCATCGGACACATCGCACCCATCGCACTCACCCTGCTGCACAGACCACAGGAGGCGGTCAAACACGTCGGTGAGGAGAATCGGCTGGAGCGTCTCGTAGTACATCGTGAAGACATCGACAATCGCATAGAGCGCGTTGTTGCACGTCGTGTTCATCCACTCGGTCTTCTACGATGGCCCAAGACAGGGGAAGGGGTTATGATCGAGTGCGCACGTGACAGAAATGCACACATGCACGCCTGTGATCACACACAACAGGACGCACCTCGCTCTGCTGCTCGGGGAGCTTGAGGTCGTCAAAGATGCGGAAGATGATGAGGAAGAGATCGCGCCACCACTGCGGGCGGAACGACGCGCCGTGCAGCTTGAGGCAGTCAAACATGACCGTGAGCGCGCTGCAACAGCGAGTGACCGAGTGTCAGCGCAGTCGGCAGGGCAACACGAGACGAGGGTGTGCCAGCGATTGCATTGCATTGTGAATGAAATTTGAATGTCAGCGGATTGCATGAAAGCGGGGTGCGCGTGGCATACAGTGCACACAAGAAGAGGGTCAGAGAGCGAATGCCATCGCAGGCACCCACCGCGTGCGAATGTCCAGCTTGCACCGGCTGATGATGCGGCTGAGCCCAAAGACGATCGGGAACCACCCGCGCACCCACAGCCGGTCCTCCTCGTCCGCCGCGTCGCCGTCCTTCGCGTGAAACAGGCGGGGACGCCCCGCCACGCGCGACGCCGCCTCGTTGATCAGCCGCACGCCCTCGATCGCCGTGTCCTGGAAGAACGGGTTGCACGCAAACTCGGTGAGGCAGTTCATGGCGTCCATGAACGAGTCCGGTATGAGCTCAAAGTGCTGGTCGAGGATCATCGCCGCCGTCTCAAACGCGAGCTGCACGATGCCCTCGTCGCCGTCGCCCGCCGCGAGCGAGAACACAAAGAAGATGTTCTTCCAACCCGAGACAATGTTCTTGGCCTTGGCCTGCACCATCTGCGCGAGGCACCGCACGACCATGTCGCGGATGGACGCCGACTTGTTGTGGTTCATGATGTACTCGAACGGCTTGAGAAAGTCCTTCTGAAAGTGGTAGCTCGGCAGCTCCTGCTTCTCCAAAAACTTCATCGACAGCTGCCGCAGCGAGTCGATCGCGAACATGGCGACGTCGAGGTTCGGGAGGCAGCCGACCTTGTTGAAGTACTCGCCGATGACCGCCCAGATGCGCGACCACTCGAGGCGAATGCGGCCCATGTTGTAGTAGCAAATCTCGACAATCTTCTGCAGGCAGAACATCCGGGGGTGCTGCGCATTCTGCAGCTCGTCGAGCGACACGGCGCACAGCCACCGCACAAACTCCTCGATCGGGTCACCGCGCAGCGCCACCGACCCCGTGAAGATGCGGTCCACCGCCACCATGATCGACTGCGACGACGTCTCCCCCATCGTGTCCTGCAGCGTCGCCACGCGCTCCCCGCCGCTCCCGCGCACGCTCGTCTCGCTGTTCCCGGACATGCGCCGCGTCGACCGCTCGCTCGACACGTTCGCCGCCGACGGACGCACGGACCGCTCCGAGCCCGCGCCCGTCGGCCCCTTGCGCGCGCCCGCACCGGCCGCCCCGGGACCCGCCGTGCTCGCGCGGCCGTCCTGCATGAGGGCCGAGTTGCCCTTGGCGGCCGTGCCGATGAGCTGCGCCATTTCCAGCTGCGAGATGCACTTGAGCACGTGGTGCCACGAGCGCTGGAGGTAGTTGCCCTCCGTGTGCGCAATCGAGATGAGGCACTTGATCGTCTCAATGTTCTTGGGCTTCATCTCGGCCGGGCTCCCGCCGTTCAGCCGCGTGAACTTCGCGAGCGACTGCACGTACGCGTCGCGCTCGAGCTCCATGTAGAAGATGGCGCTCACGCGGATGGCGCACTTGAAGCCCTCGAGGCACAGCGTGACCACCGGCGGCTCGTCCGTGTTCTTCAGCGTCACGGACAGCGCGGCGAGCGTCGGCGTCCACGCGACCTTAAACATCGGGCGGATGTGCTCGATGCGCGTCGCCGTCGTGAACGTGGCCGCGCGCGCGTCGCCCTTGAGCTGCGCCTGCGCGGCCTCCATCATCGCCTCCATCTCCTTCGTGTAGATCTCCTTGCGCTGCTTCTCGTTCGCCAGCTCGGCGACCGTCGGCTTGTACGTCGTCTTCTCGCCGCGCATCTGGATGCCCCTGCTCGCAATCTCGTCGTAGATCGACTCGAGGTACTCGAGCGGGAGGTCCTTCGAGTCGTTGATGCCGCGGTTGTTGCGCACAAACTCCTGCTTGGTCATCTTCTTCTTCACTTGGGGGTTGTGCAGGTCCGTCGTCAGCATGATGATCGAGTAGGCGAGCACGTACGCCGTGTCCGCGTTCGCAAACACGCCGTTGTTCGGGTTGTTCGAGATGAACCGCTGCGCAAACTTCTCCATCAGACGGTCGATCTTCTGCGCCTCGCCGGGCAAGCGGAAGCCCTCGAGGAACCGCCGCAAAGCCTCGACAAGCGACAGCCCCACAAAGTTGAGCCGGTCGACGTACGCGTACATGACGTCGATCGAGTACTTGTCGTTCTCGCCGATAAACTCGCCAATCTGCGTCTTGCTGAGGCGGTCGTTCGTCTGAAAGAACTCGGCGACGTCCTCGGGGCGCGTGCCGAGGACGCCGTTCTCCTGCAGGTACTTGATGCCCTTCGACGCCTTCTGGTTGAAGCGCACGAGGCCCCGCACGAGAATCTCCTTCTTCTGCTTGAGCTCCTCCAGCTGCTCGGGAAGGTCCGTCTTCGTCGGCGTCGCCGTCGCACTCGCCACGCTCGCCTCCGAGCCCTCGTCAATCGCGGGCGACTCCTCCGCCGCCGCGTTCTGCGCGAGCATCGCCGAGAGCTCGGGCCGTTCCGCAGCCTGCATCTGGTTGCTCCAGACAACCATCGACCGGAGTATGTGCACGAGGCACTCGAGGCCCTTGTTCTTCATGCTGGCCTCCTGCGCGGGCGTGCCGCCAAGCTCCGTCGACTGCCGGCCCTGCGCAATCCGGCTGAGGTCGTTCACGAGCCGCTCGAAGATGTTCTCCATGTCGAGGTCGCAGTCGTAGTTGATGAAGAGATCGACGACCGTCTGCGCGTCGGCGCACACCTTGCTCAGCGCCTGCATGACCATCCACTTGTGCTGGAACGAGCTCGACGCGGTCTCGAGAATGTTGAGGAAGATGTCCTTGAAGAACACCTCGATCTGCGCCTTCAGGTAGCCCTTGTACAGCGACAGCAGCGTCAGGAAGATCGCCAGCGCGAGCTCAAACACCGCGGGGATCGGTGACACGCCGTTCTTCGACAGCGACAGGCACATGTACTGCTTGATCGCGTTGACAAACGTCTCGGACGTCTGGAACACGGGCCCGCTGTTCTGGAGGATCGACAGCAGCAGCTCGAGCGAGAGCATCTTGCTGCGCAGCTCGTGCGACTTCGAGTCCGCCTGCGACGCCTCCGTCAGCGGCCGCATCGAGAGACGGCACAGCGAGCGGAAGACGAGGAACGCGTCCTTCTGCAGAATGTGCGGAAAGTGGCCGACGTTCCCCAGGTCCTCCTTGTTGAGGCCGAGGTCGCTGTAGCTCTTCGACGCCGCGTCCGCATACCCAACGCCGTTCTCCAGGTCGCGCGCAAGCTGCTGCGAAGGAACGGGCGACGGAGCAGAAGGCGCGGCAGCTGCAGACGACTGGGCCGCGGCTGACGGGGGTGCCGCCTGGGCGGAAGGCTCTGCCTCGTCCTTCGGTTTGTCGCCGGCGGCCTGGACCTGCTCGAGGTACTTGTGCTTGCACTCGAGGCCGCACACGGGCTGCTTCGTCTGTGCGCAGTAGTGGTTTGCGGGCTTCTGGCACACTGCGGGACGACGAGACATGTCGGATCAGTGGCCATCGACTCCACAGAAGGAGAGAGGGAGAGTTACACACGGTCCTTTTGCGACACATTGCAGCCGCCACTGAGAAAATCAGCCGCCACCCACCAATGCAGAAGCCGTACTTGCCGGGCTCCTGCGCGCCCTCGGGGCGGTCCTTCAACGCCTGCGACAGCGCTTCGTCAGCCGAGGGGACAAACAAGCGCACGTAACAGCCACCACACAAGCCACACGGCCACGTAATAGCCACAGCAGCAAAGTCGCAGTACGCACCTCGTCGTCGCTCGCGGCAGGCTGCTCACTCAGCGCGTCATGCATAATCTCAACGCTGTTCGAGTCGTCGTCCCCGTCTGGACACGCACACACACGCACATGCAGCCGCGTAAGGAATCACAGCCAATCACGACAGTAGCGGTCCATGCACACACACACACACACACACACACACACACACACACACCAAAAAGAGTCACCGATACACCATTCCACGTAATCAGCCCCAAGACAGCACCCTGCACCACGCACCAAGCGGCTCTCCACGCGAATCGGCGTCTCCCTCCTGCAGCGACGCATCACCGTTTGGCGCGGTGGAGTCGCCCACTGTCGAAGCCGCCGTGGACATCGTCTGCGATTGCGTGTCGTCCGACTACAGCACAGAACGGTAAGTGTCTGAAATGCATGCCTGATGCACGTGCGCACATACGCAAAACACACACACACACACACACACACGCCACACACACACACACACAGAAATTCAACAAGCTCACGCACGCAAACATGCACACATGCACACACGCACCTTCTGCGCGGCCTGATTCTCCATGCGCTGGAAAATGACGTTGAGCATCTGCGTGAGCGTCGCCTTGGCCGTCGTCTGGTTGACGAGGTTGCGGCTGGCCAGGTAGATGTTGTAGCACGTGCGCACGACCTTCAGCAGCGCCCCCTCATGGACCTCACAGGCGCTCGACGTGACCGCTGTCAGCAGCGCCTGCATCGCCACGGCAGAGAATGCCACTAAGCGACCGAAGGACGGCAAGCCCACGACACAAGGTGCCTCCGCAACACGCACAATGCAACACGCAAAAATTCCCTCGAGCCGACTGCGACACTTGCCTTGATGATCTGGAGCTGGACGCCCTCGTCCGTCTGGTCGCCCACAAAGCAGTTGCATATTGTGTCAATGACAAAGTCGAGCAGGCGCTTCGAGGGATCGGCCTCGTCGTACGTGCTTCCCCGCAGGTGGCCGTACGCGATCAGCTTCTGCTCGCGCGACAACGATTAGCGGGGCCATTGTGTCAGCAGTCGCCTCTATTGTCGCCCCTCTGTCTTCTCTATCGGCTCTCGCGCAAGTTTTCATACTCGGACAGCCCACGGTTCCCTCGTTCCATTGCATTTGGTCACGAACCTGAAGGCAGTCGAGGGACGTGCAGATGATGCGCGGGTTCTTCGACTGGCACGCAAGTTCAAACGGGCGGAAGTACTTGTCCGCGTTCGAGTAGTTGATGGCCGACGACTCCCTACACAGACAGACGCACACGCACTCAGATGCACACATTCCAACATGCAATCACACGCAGACGAAAGGGCCGCACGGCGCTGCACCCACGTCTGCCCCTTCCCCTCGTTGGCGACAATGTCGTTCTTGATGTCAGCTGCACACAGGACGAACACTCGCGCGTCAGTGACTCAACCGGCGCGAAACAGGCACGAGATGCATCCGTAATCGTCTGATTCACGTCGTCGAGTGCGCCACCCACCGAGTGCGTGTTCGCATGCCTCGCGGAGATTGGCGTGCTGCGAGCGCTTCGTCTCCTTCTCGGAGAGGATCTTCTGCAGCGCGCGTGTGAGGAACATGTTCGTCGTGTTGCCTTGCGGCATCTTTGCGTCCGCCATGGTCGCGGCCACACGGCGCGCCCGCGCAGCCGCAGGCGGTTGACGAGTGTCCACGCGCGCGGTAAGATGTGCTCGTGGGCCTCAGAGAGAGTGCATTTCTCGCCCTGCCAAGCGCAATGCCGCCACGAGCGCCGCAAGACGACGCGCCACTCGCTAGATGAGATTGCGCGGCAAAAACGGCGACGAACAATCAGCTGACACTGAAAAAGCTTGTGCGTGTTTGTGGTCAATGTCGCCGTCTTGGTGCTGTCAGTGCGTCCGAGTGTAGTCGACGGGAGATGCGAGTGCCGGACCAGCCGGCACTCGCGCACAGCACACAGAGAGCGTCCGTGTGCTTGCACACACACACACACACACACCACACACACACACACACATGACCGCGAAGAGCATCCGGGGTGGTGCACTCGGGTTCGGAAATAAGGGGACTGCACAGACGCATTTATTTTGCGCACACGGCCATAGTCATTTGGTACTGAGAGATAATTATTTTGTGCGGCGCATGTGGGGTGGCTGGGTGCGCCGTGAATTGAAAATGCGGCCGAAAGTGCGCGAAAAACGACCTCGCTCCAATTTGTCACGCAATTTGGAACTGGGCACAAATTTGACAGCATTTGGAAAGATGTTCAAATTGTGAGTCCCGGGCGTGTCAGTGGGCGGGCGTCAGCTATCCGTCGAATCCGGTTTGCCAAATGAGCAAGCCAGATCGCACCTCGGCAGCCACGCAGGCATTTTCCATCTCTCTTCCCAGTCCTTACATTACTGTGCCTTGCATTGGAAGAACAGACGGTGGCATGTGCCCGTTGCTGTTGGTATCCCTCGGCCACATAAGCCCAATCAATTTCCACGTTTGGCAAAATGAGTACGGCTCGGGTGCTGTCAAGGTACCGATCCAACGCAAGATCCGGTCATGTGAAATCAAAGACAACTTCAATTCATAGTACAGGCGGCCGCGCCCTCAGCCCACACGCTCAGTTGGTGCCGTACTTGGTCTTGAGCTCGGCCACGTGCGCAATGTACTGCTTCTGGGCCTCGTCGCTCGCCGTGCCTGTCGTCACGAAGATAAGCACCATACAACGCAGGATGAGCACCAACGCAGAAGGAGCCGTGCACTACGCAATGCAATGTGAGCCGTGTCGCCCCAAGCAACGGACGCCACGTGCAATCTGACACAACACGGCCCACGCACCCTTGAGGGCGTTCCAGGCGTCCCACTTGGCCTTGCCCTTGAGGTCGAACATGCCGGGGCGCTCTGCAAGAGGCAAGACAGTGTAAGACGAGGGTACAAGTGGCGTGCTCAGCGGCCTCTGCCGGACGCACCCGTGTTGCAGTCGCCCGTCGTGCCCTGCTTGTAGAGGGCGTACAGCTTGAGCATCTCGTTGTTGTCGGGGGCCGTCTTGAGGTTCTTGACGTCCTCAGCGGCAGCCTTGAATTCGGGCTGAAAAATTGCAGGCACAGGTATATGAGTGAAAAACCAAACACTCGAGGAACATGGCAACGAACAGCACGTGCCCAGCTTAACAGTCGCTCGCGTTCATACGCCGTTACAAACACGTTATTTTCAGCCGACGTACATATCATGGGAAAGACGTTTCAAGGCCACAAAGAAGAAGGACAAACGAATGCAGAATGTGACAACAACATCCACGATGTGCGGTTGCTCTGGCAAACTCATTCATGAAGGCGCACCCACCGACTCCTCGGCCATTTTGGATAAGAGCAGAAAACCACACGCACGACGAAATGGATTCGACGCTTAAGAAGCAAGACGTGTTTTTTCTTTAGACGACAGTGATCGGCGATGTGTCAGCAAGTGACACGCCGCGGCACCCCAAAACAGCGCGCCGTTTCAAATTCCCGATTAAGTATTAAAATGCGTCCCTATACAATGCCATACAATCAGTATTGATCTTCGTCATTTTAGTTTCACTTGTGTTGTAATTACCACACCAAGTATCTCACGTGATCTCCCATAAGTAACGCGACGTCCAGCACTGCTGCGCTCATAAGGGCGTGCGTGTGCCAGTCCCTTTGCTCGAATGAACTTCGCTGGTGCGGGGGAGAGGCTTCAAACCTCTCGTCGATTAGTTTCGAAGCGGTTCGATTCCGCCTTTCGAGCGTCGCGCTCTTTTTCGCCCCTCTGTTCGCTTCGCCCTTCGCACACAAATCTTACCAACTTCACCTGAGTAACATCCACTCGCACATTTACTTTGCAAACGCCGGCTTCCTCTTGTCTTTCACGGCCTTGTAGTGCGCCTTGCGGCCACTGGCGTGCTTCTTCTCCACCTCGACAAACTTCTTCTTGGCATACCGCTTGAGCTTGGCGTCAGACAACAGCTCGTCCACAAGCGTCTGCTTCCGCTGCGCCTTGGGCAAGCGCGACGAATAAAACTCCCCAGCACCCTCGATGATACGACCGACCTGCGATGCGAATGCGTGAGCCAAGATCAGGGCACGCTCGAGTGAATGGCACACGAAGCGACATTGGCGCATCATTGCGCACATTCGCTAGTTGGAGTGATGCGGAAACCACCAAAACTGGGCTCCACGAAGAGGACGACCACAGTCCCGCGGAGGACTCCCACCTGAAAATACTTTGGCAGCGCCTTTGAGTCGTTCGCCTTGTAGTGCCTCTTGCGGTCCAGAACATTGCGCATGCGCAGCAGCTGAAGGTCGCGCTTCAACTCGGGCGTCAATGGGGTCGCGGGAAGGTTGTACCAGCCCTTGCCGGCGTGGTCGTTGGCCTCCTGCGGCAAGACACACGCTCGTCATCAACAAAGGAAACCACGACCTAACAGTAACAAGGGCTAATGCGCACCTCGCGCTTCTTCTTCCTCGCCAAATTTTGCGCGGTCACCCTTTGCGACGGGACGACATCCATTTTCTCAAGGTTTCCCAGCGCATTCATAGCCCGTTGCACCTGAAACGGTGTCATTGCGCACGTGTCAGCAGATACCTTCATGACCACGCGTGTGTTCTATTCGAAACATGCGCACGCACCTCCAGTTCCATTGCGCTTGCACCCGCCGAAGACAACGACCCATTTGCCACCTCGCCCTCCGCAAACTTGATGTAGAGGTTGGACGTGTCCACGCCAGCATCCAATGCTGAGAGAAGACCACTGCACAGCGATGTGACAACACAGTGTAAATCCTTTGCCGATAAATCATCCTTCAATCGCGCAGGTCCTGTGAGCGCCCTCAAACAGTACTGCACGGCGACTCACCCGCTTTGTTGTACTGCCGTGGGAGCCTTCTTCAGCCTGCTTGTGACTTCTGCGCACGCCTGAGACACCAGCCGATCGAGCTCAGCATCGTCCACACTGTCATGCACCTCCGCGTTCGCGTCACCCTCCGCCTCTGCAACAGCCGCCGCCGCGCGCGTTTTTCGTGGCGTTGGCATGTTCGATGTCTTGCGCACAAAATGAGGAAATACGTTCGGCAGTTGCACTCTCAGTTTCCGAGTTTTTCTGTTCATGATTCTGAAGGCCATCTGCACGTGGATTTACATCCGGGCCTGAGATCACAACGGTCTGAATTTGCCAATCCGTGTTTCAAACAGCGCTGAAAAGTGCGAGACGTTTTTTTATACATTGATGAGGTCGATGCCCCGTGACAACGCAGCGTCCAGTTTGTCCTGTGGAGCGCAAGGCACACAGTATCGCCCAGTGTCAGAAAATGCATTCCTTGCACAATACTAGTGACAATACCCACCAACTGGCGGCGCGCTTCCTCGATCTTCACTTGGGCAAGGGCGAGGTCCTGCACGTGGGAATGAGGCCATGATTATTGAGTGGAAAAGAACCTATGCCACGTGCGCAAATGTGGAGAGGCACGAGGTACAGCACCGGCGGGAGGCTGTTGTAGCCAGCGAGCGATGCGGACTTCGTGGCGTTGTCCGCGCGCAGCTTAGCAACTGCTGCGGAATATTCCGCGAGTGCCGCATGGGCAACCGACTCGTCGAAGCCAGCCGCACGGTACGCAGCCTGCGTGCATGGGGCAACCGCGCGTGTGAGGTCACGTGCGTGGACAGTGTACTGCACAGTGTCCTTGACGCACCTTCAGATCGCCAATTAGTTTGGTGTACTCCTGCGCCTTTCCCTTGTAAAATGGCAGCTCACGCAGGCGCTTCTCCGTGACGGCGCGGCTCTTCTCGGCCTGTGCGTCGGCCTCACCGGCGGCCCTGCGAAAGGCCGATTCAGCTCCGACTCTCTGATGTGCCGTTCAGTCACGATGCACCCACCTGCGAATATCCGAGAGCCGCGTAAGGTCGTCGGTCATTTGTCGCCGGACGCGCTCGATCTTTCGCTCCTCTTCCGCGTTCTTTGCGGCAATCTCGCCCAGAGAGCAGCTGAGGTCACTCAGTGCGGCGACATACCTGGCGAGAGCGCCGTGAGCGCGGTAATTACAATCACATAATCAGGGTCGCTTTAACGACAGTCTTTCCTCACCCCGCAAGAGATGTGCTCGGGAGTTCCAGCGTCAGTGCCAGGCTCGACAGAGTACGCATGCTTACAATGCCCGACTGCGACAACGCCCCTTGCGGCAACCCCACGCTAGCCAAGAGTCCGTCCAACCGCTCGGCTGCAGTGGCGCAGGGATTTGAGCGGATCAATGTGACAGCAAGTGGGGCTGCACGTGTGATGCGATGGTGTGTGTGCCTTATGACCGATTTGTGGTGTTACACGCACCCTCCGCGGAGTATTCGTCCGCAAACCGTCGGGACATCTCCTCCGTCTCGCCACACTCCCTGTCACGCTCGATATTTACGCGCATCAGTTCATAGAGGGCGTCGATTGTCGTGGCATTCACTTCGTACGGGGGGATTTTTTCGCCGCCGTAGTGCCCTTTTAGCCACTCGCGCACCTGCGCAAGGGTTTGCATCAGAAAGAACGAGAACCGATAACAGGTGTGCTGGGTGAGTCAGAAGAGAAGAGAGAGGATGAAAACGTGCATAAGCAACACACCTCGTAGTGGCGCTGTTCGAGGACGGGGTCCATAGACGCCATTTTCGATGATAGGCGACTGTGCCGTTTGAATGAAAATAAAGTTTGAGCGAAGGAGCCACAGGAACTTGCGCCTTTTTCAAACCGTGCGCGCCAATGGTCACCTGATGTCCCGTGATATCACGTGATCTCCGAAGCAGCCAGAAGATTCTCGCAAAATGCACAAAGCCTGCACATCGCACGGAATTCAGTAAAAATCCATCTTCTTGTAGAAATCTTTGATAAGTTCATATATAATCAACTCTAGCTAACATGACCAAACTATAAAATAAGTAATTTATCAGACAATGTCCAGACAATCTCTCCACTTATGGGCACCGGGCGCGTCGTGTGTGATTCGCAGTCCCACTTGCGCCAGCAATTTCTGGTCGTTCATCGCACGGCGATTCCCTTATTATCCGTCCACGCCAACACACACACACAGACGACCGCAGTCCGCGACATCCACCTGATCGCCTCGGTGTATATAAGCGCAAGCCACGAGCCATGGTATGTGCCGTTTCACACTGTTAACCACAAAGGCGTTTGAATCTCGCACGGGACTCCAACGGTGCCACGATGCCCGTGACGCAGGGGAAGGACTATTACCAGATCCTCGGCGTGCCAAAGGGCACTGCCGACGACGACACACTCAAGAAGGCGTACCGCAAGCTTGCGATGAAATGGCACCCCGACAAGAACCCCAACAACAAGGACGAGGCCGAGAAGCGCTTCAAGGAGATCAGCGAGGCGTACGAGGTGCTCTCGGACAAGGAAAAGCGCGAAATTTACGACAGGTACGGCGAGGAGGGCCTGAAGGGCGGCGCACCCCCGCCTGGCGACCACGGCTTTGAGGGATTCAATTTCGCGGGCGGCCCTCGCGGCTCCGGTGGTGCGCATACTTTCCACTTTAGCCCATCGAACGCAGAGGACATCTTTGCGCAAGTATTTGGCGACGGCGGCTTCTCGTCGTTTTTCGGCGGCGGCGGCGGCGGCGGTTCGCGCGGCGGGCGCCGGTCGTTCCGAATGGGCGGGATGGGCGGGATGCCCGGTATGGGCATGGGGGGCATGGGCGGCATGAGCGGGATGCCGGGTATGGGCATGGGAGGGATGGGAATGCCCGGAATGGGCATGGGCGGGTATGCCAACGGGGACGACGAGCCCGTGGCGGAGACGGTGAAGAAGACGCTGCCGCTGTCGCTCGAGGAGCTCTACCAGGGCGTTTCGAAGAAGCTCAAGGTCACGCGGCGCATCCAGGACTCGACGACGGGCGAGATTGTCAACACGCAGAAGGTGCTCACGATCGACGTCAAGCCCGGGTGGAAGCCAGGCACGAAGATCACGTTCCCTGGGGAGGGCGACGAGGTGGCCGGGCGGCCCGCGCAGGACCTCGTCTTCATCGTCGAGGAGAAGCCGCACGACCGCTTCAAGCGCGACGGCGACGACCTCGTGTCGTCCATGGACGTGAGCCTGACGCAGGCGCTGACGGGGCTGACGGCGCGCGTGCAGGGCATCGACGGGCGCACGATTGAGGTGCCGATGGAGACGGTGATCAAGCCGGGGACGCAGAAGATTGTCGTGGGCGAGGGCATGCCGAAGAAGGGCGGCGGGCGCGGGAACCTCGTCATCAATTTCAACGTCCAGTTCCCGCGCTCGCTCACGGCCGTGCAGAAGGACCAGATCCGCAAGATTCTCGGGCCTTGAGGCGCTGCCGCTGGAAGGCACCTCTGCCGCCGTGTGGCTGGCCCGCGCGCGCCGGAGGGAAATGCCCGCAGTCACTGCTCGGCCCTAATAACCACGTCAAATGGTGCGTCGCTGCGTTGTGCGCGTGCCGCTGCGCTGCTCGCGTTGCGTGCGCTGTATCATAGTGTGAATTTGCGTCGTCGTCTAATAACACCGCATCTATGGAATGGAGTGACTCGTGTGCGTTCGAGCCCTGGCACACAGTTGTCGTGAACATTTTAGTCCAGGAACGTCATGCGCCCATCACTAAACGCAATGTTCCGGCTGGGCCGCGCAACGCCGTCGGCGCACGCAACGCCCCCGTGCTCGCTGACGAACGCGGAGAGGGCCTCGGCCAGCGCGCTTGCGGCGTCTCCCTGGTCCTTCTGTGCCGATGCCGAGAGCATGGCCCGCCGCCGCATGCGCTCGCACACGGCCGTGCTTGTCGCGTGGTCGAAGAGGGGAATGCCAAACGACACGTCGAACGGTACCCAGGTGGGCGCCATCGACGACGACGGCGCCGTTGTGGCGTCGTGTGCGAGTGTGACAAAGCCGCACATGCTCGTGAAATCGACGGCAGACGCGACTGTCCTGAGGCCCGGACAATCTGTTTGGCCGCCACAGAGTTCGTTAGCATTCAGAATTGTGCGGCAATTTTCAGAGATATATAAAATAAAATACAGAGAGCGAAGAGCTGTGCACTGATTCACAGAAAAATTGACCACAGTAACGAAGCAAAACACGGGTCGCAGCACGCACAATTCAACCACGCGCGCACGCACCTTTTCCAATGTCGTCGCCCTCGTCGAGCGGGAGGGGCACGAACATCCGGCCGTCCTCCTCCCCCGCGAGCACCCCCGTGGCCTGGTACACGGCCTGCACTAGCACCGGCGCGTGCACGAGCGCCTCGTTGATTGCCAGCAGCGCCGACGACCCGCTCACTCCCACGCCCTCCTGTCCCCACGACGTCATCACGAGGCGGTCGCGACTCTGTGTGGACGCAGCAATTGTGTCAGCCAGATGCCCCACATGACACACCCATAGGGCGCATGGGCTGCGTGGACGTGTGACAACCAATGGTGTCAGTCTACGGCGCAAATGCCAGAAATGACACACACAGCGCAAGGCGCAGGGTGGGAAGGCATCGACCACAATAATAGCGAGAAGCTGTTCAAGACACCCCAGGCAAACGAGTGGGAAAGCAGGAACTGGCGGACGGCAAACGAGTGGGAAGGCAGGAAGTGGCGGTACACCCACGCGAAGGACTGCCGGCAGCGACTTGAGCCGCGTGCCCATCACAAAGAGGGCCGTTGCGGGTCCACTTGCGGCGGTTGCGTACAGCCACAGCCGCATCCAGAACGAATTCGCCTGGAAGAGGCGGGGCGATAGTGAGCAGAGCACTATGGCGTGTTGCGTGAGTTCGTTCGTACAAGCCATGTCCGCAGTAGTCACGCGCGAACGTGAGACGGCGCCATTATCAGGCGAATGAGAAAGTGCGAGTGCGATAAGCAAATCGCGTGATGATGCATACGTGCATGCGTGTTCAGAGTGCGCGGTGCACATGCCGAGTACGTACCAGCGGCGATGGCGGGCCGTAGTGGTACGGCGGCGGCTTGACGAGGATCGCGGCGAGGTCCTGCATCAGCGGCGCAATCGAAATGACGGCCTGGTAGTTCTTTTGGAGGAGCCGCGCGCACGTCTGCGCATCGAGGCTCGAGAGGCTCTCGATGCGAAGCAAGTCTGCGACCGGTCAACACATCGCACACTCAGCACGAACGCTTATTTACGCCCAACACACGCATAGAACGACACACACACACACACACACACACACACACACACACACACACACACACGCACACACACACACACACACACACACACAACACACACACACACACACACACGGATCTTCACAAACACAATGCACACAGCACTCACCGAGGCCGAATCCCTCGCTGCCGCCTTCGCCGTCGTCGCACACGCCCAGCGCGGGATTGTATCGCAGCACGGCCAGCGTGTCCCTCAGTGTCACCGCGTGGTCAAAATACCTCTGCGCCTCGCCCTCGCTCGTGCCCTCCACCTAAGATGTAGTGGCGGTTTAAAAACAGGCATTCACACGTTCATCGAAAGCCCCTTACAAGCGCCCCTCGCACACCCTCCGCGGCCGCAGCGCCCCACCTTGTTGAGTTCGGCCATGAAGCTGTCGAGCGACTCGTCCGAGAGCTTTCCCACCTCGAACATCGTCACGGCGTGCTTTTTCAGCCCAGGCGACAGGTTGCCCATCATCAGAAAGGCAGTCAGCGTAGAGTCAAACAACAGCGCCACGCGCTTGCGGCGACCCTGCGCGCGCTCGGCCAGGAGCTCGCCCGCCACAGGCGCAGCCGCTGCGGGCGCGGTGGCCTCGTCGGTCTTGGCCTCGAGGAGGGACGGCCCTTGCTTGTGGCTGGGTGTGCATCACGTGAGCTCTTCAGCGAAAAATCGCGCGTGTCCATGCGGTGCGCAGAAGGCAATCCGACACAACGCACCTCACTTCTGCGGCGGCCGCCTCCCGGCTCCACGACGGGTGCCATCGCTTGTCGGAGAGATCGACATCGACGTTCTTCTTCTTCGCAAAGCCAAGGCGACAGTACACGGACACGGCATTCTGCACGCGACGTTTGCTCAGCCACGGCGGTGAAGAGGACCATCAAGAGCACTGGGGGCTATAACAACACGCGGCGGTTCACTTCAGCACGCACCACCGCCAACACATGACATGCAATGCAGTACACACACTCTCTCTTCCCACGCACAGCGGACGCGCAAAACAGCGCAGATCGGCGAAACAAACTCACCTTCGCGAGCTGGAGGTCGATCTGCAGCATGCCCGCAAGGTCCGAAATCGGCGTGTGCTCGTCGATAGAGACGAATATCTTGTACAGCACCGTCTCAAAGTAGTCGCCGAGGACGCGGTTCATCACAAAGCCCTCGAGGGGCGGGACGGTCACGTGGTCGCCGTCGTCGATGGGCACCTCGAGGTACACGAGGCCCTTTGTGTAAAGCGAGTGGACGACGCCGCACTCGAGCTCGCCCGCCGCCCGCGCGCCGTGGTCGATTAGGTGGTCGATGCACCGGTGCTCGCCCGGGGTGCAATTCTGCAGGAGGCAGAATGCTCAGGCGGACTCTCTCACACACACGCATGCATACACGCAGAGGCACTGTGCAATGCCCAGCCAAATTGCTCGTTGGTCACACGCAAGTGAGGACGGCGCACAGGTGCGACAGCAAGCAGTTCCGCGCTGCGCACGCTGGCACGCAGCCTTCGGCTTAAATGCACGCACTCACCCTGACGTCATCCTCCGTGACGTAGCCAATGTGGACGATCCACCAGTGCTCGATGGTGATGGGGACGGGG
Source organism: Pigoraptor vietnamica (assembly GCA_943704525.1). NCBI lineage: Eukaryota > Filasterea > Ministeriida > Capsasporidae > Pigoraptor > Pigoraptor vietnamica. The sequence continues at coordinate 7,144 of CALSCQ010002949.1, read as the reverse complement.
TGCGTCGGGAGGAGGCTCTTGAGGGTCGCCTTGCGCTTCGCACGCCACGCCCACCCCTTCGTGCGGCTCTGGTTCATCATGTCGATGTACTGGTTGCGCCCGATCCCGAGCAGACGGAGGCCTGCGCACGTGACGAGAGAAGACGTGAGGAGTGCGCACGTGACGAGAGAAGACGTGAGGAGTGCGCGCGTGCGCATGGGAGCCTTGATTGCAAGCCGTGTGCGTGCGTAAAACGTGTGTCTGTGTGTGGCAGGTCGAACGCACTCCGTGATATTCCCGTACATCCCCTTCACCCCTTCCCAATCACGTCCTCTGCCCATCCGTACACATGGCACCCACAGTCCGCCGCAGTGAAGTTTGGGAGGGCGTCGTAGCTCTTCTCGGCGTCCATAATGTCAAAGACCATTTGCGAGTAATAGGCAAACGGCGTCACGCGGAGGCCCTTCACGAGGACATCCGACAGGTGATAGGGGTACAGCTGAATGGAGGTTGGAGGGGGGGAAGGGGAGGGGAGGGCGCGTCAATTGCATGCACGTGCAAAGCCACGACAATAACCATGCCATTGTACTTGGGTTACTACACACGGGCCACAGATTGCCGGGAAGGCACACGATTCACCACGCGCAACGGACAGTGCACAGCAGTTGTCATTCGACTTCTCTGCACAGCCACGCGCGCACGCACCATAAGGGCTTCTCGGCTGAACTTGACCATGTCCTCGTAGTAGCGCCGCTCGTCCCTGCACGCCTGTCGCACGATGTTCTGCCGCCATCGCAGCTGATTGCGCACGGAGTATTGCACGACCTGAACGAAATGGGCGGAATTGAGCAGACACAAGCTTGCATCAGCACACACACTCACAGTCCATGCTCGCCAGAACACGCGAGTGCACACAACACTAGCTTTGCAGTCACAAACACACACACACACGTACGCGCACGCGCACACGGACTACACGCACTCACACGCACTCACACGCACACGCACACGCACACGCACGCACATGCACGCGCACATACACACGCACATGCACACACGCACACGCACACACGCGCGCGCGCCCGCAGCCCCTGAAACCCACCTGGTGCTCCCACACGGACTGATCATTCCCGAGCATCGCGCGCACGTTCGCCGGCAGTTTCGACCACGGCACATTCGCGCGAATCTGACTCTCCACCTCGGGATTTACCGCCGCCATGGCAGCGAACGCGGACACGCCGCAAAGCGCGCTCCGTGAGTGGAATTATGTGCGAGGGAATTGTCTGTGTTCTTGTGTGTGCGCATAAGACAACGGCCGATGATCGCACAGCTGTTGACCGTCCGCTCTCCACCGTCCCCTCGACAAGCCTCCTGGACCCTAACGCCGCGGCATCTAGCCCACGTTCCAGTCGTGTGTGACAGGCACAACACCGGGTCCGCTGCAGACGACGCAGGATGTGTTGGGCAGGCACAGCTCGCAGCGCTTCCTGCTCGGTCACCGTCGCTCTTCAGAGTGTTCCACTCTGTTTTGGCATGTTACCTTTGTGTGATATTTCGCCGAGATCTCGTTCGTAAATTTCATTGGTCAATTCAAATCCCTTTTCCGCCTTCACTGTGCCCACAAGCACACTGTTTCAGTTCTCTCCTTCAACCCAGCACGATTCCCTTGTCACTCATTATATAGACCTCCCCACTTTCTTTCACGCACACACGTGACACATGGACAGCGACAAGGCACCAACGGCCGCGGGCCGCCTCAGTGCATCCGTGCCGTACTCCCCTGCGCCAGGGACGCCCCTCCGCCTGGGCATTGGCGCAGAGTCCTCCACAGCGCGCGACGCAGACCTCGTGACGCCGCAGAGTCGCCGTCGCGCCCCTTCATCTGCCGAGCAGGTGCCGGCGAGGCAGCCCATTGCGCAGCCGACCATGCACCTGGACGCCTCCCTCGCGGCCGACCTCGCCGACTGCCGCCGCCACTGCGCATTCCTCGAGGACGTCATTGCGCGACTGAACGCGGCGCTTGCGCGGTACCAGCAGGGCACCCCGTCGGCGCCCGCGGAGGGCGGAGAAGAGGTGACGCGCGAGCAGATGCCGCCGTGGTGGACGGACGAGCGCGCCATGTGTCCGCTGCTTTCCGAGTACGACCGGCGCCTTGCGGAGAAGGACGCCTCGATTGCGCGGCTCGAGGGGGAGCTCGGCACCATGCGCGGACGCATCGAGACGCTCCTCTCTGAGAACGAAACGGCCATGGCGTCGATGCGATCGCGCATGCGCTCTGTTGCGCTGGAGGGCGCCGAGGAGGGCGACTCGACGCTGCGGCGGCACGCGCTCCTGCTCGAGGAAGAGACGCGGGTTCTGACGGAGCAGGCGTCGTCACTGCAGAGCGAGATTGACAGCCTGCACGGGGCTTTGGAGGCTGCGGCGCGCGACGCGATGCGCTGGCGGCACAAGGCGGAGGAAACCGAAAAGAAGCTCACGCGCGCGCAGACGGCCGCCGAGAGGGCGACGGAAGCAGCGCGGACGAGCGAGGAGCTGCGTGCACGGGAGGCGTCGGAGGCGCAGGCGCTTGCTGCGGCGTTAGGCCAAGCGAACGAGTGGGTGGAAATGTTGTCTATGTGTGTGTGGTTTTGTATGCTAAGGGGCCGTGTGACAGTTCGCATTGTGGGTCGTCTCGTTGCCTTTGCGTGTGCGTGCACGCGTCAAGCTGGTTTCACTCGGCTGGATTGGAAATAACAAACCGAATTGCGACAGGAAACTCGAGGAGGAGCGGCGCGCGGCTGCGCTTGCGACGGATGCCTTGCGCATGGACCTCGTCGACGCCACGCGCACACTCTCTGTGCTGGACGCAGAGACGGCCGGCCTGCGCCAGGAACTGAAATGTGAGGCGTTGTTGTCAGTCACGCTCTCTCCACGCGCACGTTCTTATATTCACCGTCCCCGCGCGTGCACACGCAACGTGCACCGCTTGTCCTCGCACTTGCTACACGCACCCCACTCTCGCACGCTCAACTATCGTACCCGTGCGAGTGCACACATACGTGTGCCGCTGACCCGTGCGTCCCAATCGCAGCCACGCGCAGCAAACTGTCGCGCCTTCAATCCAAAATCGACGCAAGCCGCGACTTGGCCGCCAGTGCGCTTGGCCGCGAGGCCGTGGCCATCAAGCAGTCGGAGCACCTCGCAAAGAAGGTGCCGTGCCGCCACATACGCTGCGGGAGCGTTTGTTGCACACAAACTTACACGACACGACGGTCGTTTTCTTTCTTTTCGCTTTTGCACACAAGCTCACACGACGCGAACATGGCGCTTCCGCGCTCTAGCCACTGTGCGTGTCAGTTGTTGCGTAGTGATGTCTCACCCGTCAGTCGTCACCAACCTTCAGGTTCGCGCCCTTCGCGGCGAGAGGGACGAGGCATTGCGCGCGCTGCACGAGTGCGAGCTGAGCGCCATTCGCCTGACCGAACGGGCGGAGACGCATCGCGCAACGACCTCCAGCTCGGTCGAGGCGGCCATTCGCATGTGCGCGGCGGGGGAGGGCGAGAAGGCGCGGCTCATGGACGCACTCAAGTCGCTCGAGGCCGTCGCGCGCGAACAGAAGACGGACATTGAGCGGCTGCTCGGGGACAAGAGGTGCGCAGTTGCCCCGACAGTTCATTCGCTGTCTGGACACCGACTCTTGTTTCGTGTGCCTTCCCTTCGCACATCTACTTTGCTTGTGTAATGCCATCATGTGCTCACGTCATTCCCTTGGCGTGCCGTAGGTCAATTGAGGGCGAGCTTGAGAAATTGTGGCGTGGAGCCGCCGCGGAGAATCGCCTCCTCATCGACTCACTCGGGCCGCGTTCTGCGTGGCGCGACAGCTGACGACCGCTAGGACGCGGTCGAGTGGGAGCAGAAACCGATGTTGCGGCGAATCACATTGTCGCGACTGACTTTCAACAAACGGCTGCGCGACGTGCTGGGAACGGGCTACCTCGGCCATTCGTGCGAGAGGCACACACGGGAGCGCAAGCGCCCATTGTTCGACGGGCCGTTCATTCCGCGCGCGCCGGGCGCACGGGCGACGGTCGTCGGCGTCGGCTCAGTTCTTCTTTTCCTTGTCGTGGATCGTGTACTTTTCCCACTTCTTCTCGGGGTCGTACGGCTCCCACCGGCTGGCGGGAAAAATGTGCTTGTTGCGCTCGTACCACGAACGAAGCAGCACTTTGCCCGCGTGCGACTGCGTGCGCAACAAGTTGCGGTCAGTTTCAACACGGCGACAAGCCCAACCTCTTCGTAGTCCCTCTGCGTCCCCTCCAACGGCACGGTCAGTTTCAACACGGCGACAAGCCCAACCCCTTCGCAGCCCCTCTGCGTCCCCTCCAACGGCACCGACGCAACTCAATGGACACGCGTCACGTGCCGCCCACCTCGTCTTTCTCGACGGATGCGTCCGATATCAGGCGAATGTCGTCGTGTACGTCAAAGCTGAAGAGGGGACCGGACTTGCCGCGGGCCTTGTTGACGATAAAGTCATAGAAAGTGTAGTGCTGTGGGATGATGAGGTCCTCCTTGATGTACATGAGGCCGTCCACGCCCACGGCGCGCAGCTCGGGGAACTCGTGGCGCAGCTGCTCCATGCACTTCTCGAGGAACTTTTGTATCGTAAAGCCCTTCTTCACCTGCGGACGGTACACACAGGGGGGCGCAAGATGGAAGGTTGAGGGGCGGTGCACGCAGCATGTGGGCTGTGTGGATGAGCGCGATGCGACTAACGCCATGCGTGCATCTCGGGAGACTCTGTTTGACACACATTTTCTCCCACTTCTCATCCTCACATTCCTTCCACCGCTCATTCCCTCCCCACGCTCTCACATATCCCCCACCCTCACCCTCACACACGCACTCCATTCTTGTACTACGGATCAACGGCACACACACACACACACACACACACACACACACACACACAGGCCACACGTCCGCAGCCGTGAGAACGTAACAGGGCGGACTACGCACCGTTACGTTCTTTCGGTGACCAGAGCCGTCCCAAAAACTGTACGTGATGTTGATGTCCTCGTCTGCACGGCCCGGCGATGAAGACGTCAGACTGACGCAACAAAAACGAACGGCAGCGGCGGAGGCGGCGAGAACGGGGCACCAGCCACACTATCCCTCAGCAGTGCAACGCCCTCTCTCTCTCTAACAGCCCACATCAACCCCTATGACAGCCACGAACTGAGGTCTCCAACAGCCCACGCTGCCAGTACAACGCACATCCTCCCGTCACAGAACACGACGAATTGAACAGGCACACACACGTAATGCGTAACAAGCGCGCAAGGTTATGATCGGTTGCACCCACCGGCGCACATGGCTCAACTCTAAACAGGAGAATGTCTCACTCCCACACAACACTGACGACGCGAGTAGCGCACCACTGCATACACACTTGTTACCAACAAACACGGACGGCACGAGGGCTACCCACTCTTAATCTTCTCCTGCTGCTTGACCCACTCGAGCCGCAATTGCTCGCGTTCGCGCCTCTCCGCTTCCTCCCGCGCCCGGTCCGGCAGAAACGACGTGTCGACGTCGGGGTTCTTCCCCACTTTCAGCTTCTTCTGCGGAGGCTCAGCCATGCCCTCGGACTCTGCGCGAACGCAGTCACCCTTGTGAGCCCCCCCAAGACACTCGGAGAACGACATCTTCACTGGAGCGTGAACTGCGTCCCATAATTCACATTCCACACGCACCGTCGCCATTTTCATCGCCGTCTTCGTCCATGTCGAAAGACAATGCAGAACGCGCCTTCTGCTCCCGTTTTCGCTTGAGCTCCTCACTGCGCTTCAGATTGCTCAGCACACCCCCACACCCGTGAACCGCGCATGTGCTATATGCCCACACGGACATACATGCACACACGCCGGCAGTGCGAGGGACCCAACACGCACACACACGCACACACACGCACACGCAAGCACACGTATGGTACACACCTTGCTTTCGCCTGTGCGGCTGCCTCGGCCGCCTTCGCCAGCTGCTTTTCGCGCTCCACTTGCAACCGCTCTCGTCGTGCCGTAAAGTCGTCGAGCGTGACAAGACCAATCGTGTCGTTCTTCAGCTGCTCTTCGATGGCATCTTGCGTCGTCGCAAACTTGGAGCTGATTTTGCCCACGCGCATGTCGTGCTTCTGCTCTATCGCCACGCGCTGCCGCTCAAACTCCTCCTTCGCGACCTGCCGCTGGCGGGCCATGGCCGCCGCACGGCCGCCCTCCGACGACGCGCCCTTGTACTCGGCCATGGTGAATGAAGGGCGAGTGCGGTGCTTTTGTGCCATCTGAGATGGCATTTCTGGTGTGCTTGCTTGGCGGCAAGTGGAAACCCACCCCGGATGAAAGATTAGTTGCGCAGTGTCTGAGTGTGTGTATTATCATAGTGTGGAAATGTTACAATCATTGACGCAGTAGGAATGCTACCCCGGATTTTGTCACGTGAGTCATTTGAAAAAGATGAGACGAACGACAGAAACTGATGACCGGCGAACTCGCAAACAACACACACACACGCATTGCCACCGCAGCCAGAGAAGGGGTCGACGTGCCTGTGTTGCGAACGCCAGTGTGTTGTGGTTGGCGTGTGGGAGACGTCCATTGAAGTCGTTGCGCGTTGCCGTGTGAGTCGGGGGTGAACGGCCTCGTGTTAAGTGCAAACGCAAGGCGATTATTTGCACGTTCTCTTGGGTTCACGGCTCGGCGACCGCAAAAGCTCTTTTGGACGCGTCGTTTGCGAACGTAATTTACAATGGACGCACTTGGCGATCCCACCGCTGTGAACGCAGACGGTGAGTGTCAAGTAGATGGCGCGATGCAAATCTACTGCCGATTAACGACCACGTTAAAAGTAGACATGTTTCCTGTCGTGAGTATTGTTGTTGGTGCACTTTCGTCAATGTTGTGATCGACTAAGTGTTGTGGCATGCCTGTCCTGTAGTGCTGTGGAGGTGAAACGCGTGGTGAAACGTGTGACATGCTGCGTGAACGCATAACGGGTTAATGATTCCTTCCGCTCGCACACACACCCACACGCACACACACACACGCACACACGGGCATTTTAAGTTGTGCATCATGTTGCATCCCACATCTTCCATCCCCGTGGCCTAACGTGCCCGCTGCACCACCCC
>CALSCQ010002942.1:0-12930 GCA_943704525.1 Pigoraptor vietnamica | reverse complement strand
CCCCCCCCCCCCCCCCCCCCCCCCCCACACACACACACACACGCAGACTATGCGACCAACGAACGAGCCCATGCAGGGAACCGCACCCTTCCCGCGCCACACATCCACGGACCACACATCCACGCACCACCCATCCACGCACCACCCATCCACGCACCGCACATCCACGCACCACACATCCACGCACCACACATCCACGCACCACCCATCCACGCACCGCACATCCACGCACCACCCATCCACGCACCACCCATCCACGCACCACACATCCACGCACCACCCATCCACGCACCGCACATCCACGCACCACCCATCCACGCGCCGCACATCCACCCACCACTTTGTTCTCCTTGAGGAAGCGCATCTCGTCCTCGCTCTTGTTCTTCAGCTTGGAGCGGTACATGCACCAGCTCTGGAACTGGTAGATAAACTCGTCGATAATGTCCCACAGCCACTGGTTGGGCAGCTCGAGGGCGACGGGGCCGCGCGGCGACTCTGCGCACGCAGGGAACGTGAGCATAAGACGACACTCAGAAGAATAGACGAAACGCACACACATTCAGAAGAGACGAAAAACGCACACACACACTCAAGCGACGGACACGCCTCGTCAGTAATATTTGACGAATTATCGCAAAAATGTGGAAAACGGGGCATGCAGTCAAGTCAACGCACGCGCGACACCCACTGATGATGTACTCGAAGAGGTCGCAGTAGTTCTCAAACGACTCGATGCGCTGCTCGAGCGACGGCTGCAGCTTGGCATAAATGTGGCGGTAGTACAGCTCCTTGTACAACGTGAGGAAGAGCCGATCTGTTTCGATCGCAAGCGCACAGTCGGCGTCGGTGAGCAAATAAGTCACGAGCAACGCCAACTGGACAATTGAGATGCAGCTAATCTCACATGTCGCTGCCGCAACTGACACTCACCGTTGTCGACGAGCTGACCGACCATCTGCGGGCTCGGCCACGGGGCGCTCTCGTAGTAACGCTCCGTCAGCCGGTTCCAGCTGCGCGTTCTCTCCGTGAATCGCTGATCGCATGCGGCGACACACGTGCACGCACGCACGCACACACACACACGCTCACACACACACACACACACACACACACACGCACACACACACACACACGCACACACACACACACACGCACGATCCAGTGGACGCTTCGGTGCGAAACTAACGACACGCACCTGTTCTCGTAGATCGAGTTGATCTCCTGAACGCGCTGGTTGTAGATGCACTGGTAAAAGTACATGATGAAGTTGCGGACGACGTCGGGCACCTGCTGCGAGTGGTGCACGCCGCTCTGGCTCGGGGGCGCCTGCTCATAGTAACCTACAGCGACAGCCGCACATTAAAAACCGATGTGACTCACAACTCTAAAATCGCAATATAATCCTCCACACACCCTGGCCATACTGGAGATCAAAGTCGCTCGAGTACTGGCGGAAATTGGGGAGGTCCGAAATGTCGGCCTCCTGCTCGACAAACTCCTCCGCCGCGTCCATGGCTGCGATTGATTGACAGGGGCCGCGACGAACCCTCCAATCAATTTCAAGCGAACAAGTCAAGCCGCACACACCGCCCTCTGAAATACGAAGCGCAGTGCTACAAACGAAGCGACTGCCGGCAGCAAGAGAATGGATTCGAGTTTTGGGACAAATGCGGCGATTGATTTGCCGACTGTAACCACACAGCTGTCGTCCACGTGAAGCTCAGGCGCACATGGTACCGAAACAGATGGCAAATGTATGGCTGACTATGGATGCCAAGGGGGGTCAAGAGGGGTCACAGTCTCAGTAATAAGGGGGGTCAAGAGGGCTGTCGTAATGAAATCTGTAATGCCATTGGATGGAAATATTTGGGGAGTTTAAATATCGGAAAAATGTTCCGAAAATCGCGAAGAGCCTGACGTCACGTGATGGCCTCACGGCCAGCCAATCGTCGCGCTCCCTTACGGGTGTACACAATTGTTTCACACCCCCGCACGACGTTCCCCTCGCGACGCACAACCAACGCCCTCTGGCATGACACACACACACACGCACACACACGCACACACACACACGCACACTCGCACACACTCGCGCACACACTCGCGCACACACTCGCGCACACACTCGCGCACACACCGAGCGCATAAAAGAGGAAGCCTCTTGTGCGAAGAGGAATACACCGAACTCAGTGTGATTCGAATCTGCCCAGCGTAGTTTCCTAACGTAGGAACAACCGCGAAAATGGTCAAGGTCCACATTATCTACTACAGCATGTACGGCCATGTTGGCGCCCTGGTGAGTAGAAGCAGCAAAGGATGCCAACAGTATCCTTTTGCCGCGTGCTCATGGTGCTCATGGTCTCTTTCACGCAGGCGCAAGCCGAGAAGAAGGGCGCCGAGTCCGTCGAGGGGGTCGAGGTTAAGATCTTCCAGGTCAAGGAGACGCTCTCGGACGAGATTCTTGGCAAGATGCACGCGCCTCCCAAGCCCGCGGACATCCCCGTCGCCACGCCTGACGACCTGAAGAACGCCGACGGCATTCTCTTTGGCATCCCCACGCGCTTCGGCATCATGCCCGCGCAGGTCAAGGCCCTCCTCGACTCGACTGGCGGTCTCTGGCAGAGGTGGGGGAAGGCATTGCGAGGTTGTCGTGGCGCTGGCAATGGGTTTTTGCGTTGGTGATCTCTGACACGCTGTTGTTGTCGCTATTTTTCTGCAGCGGTGCCCTCGTCGGCAAGCCCGCGGGCGTCTTCTTCAGCACGGCCACGCAGGCTGGCGGCCAGGAGACGACGGCGCTTTCGTTCATCCCGTACCTCGTGCACCAGGGCGTCTCGTTCGTGCCCCTCGGCTACTCGACGCCGCTCCTCTTCAACATGGACGAAGTCCACGGTGAGTGGTATTTTTCTTTTCTTTCTGTGCAAAGTTTCGAGGGTTGGATTTGCAGCAGCGGGGTAATATGCAGCAAGCTGACGTGTGCGCACATGTGTGTAGGTGGCTCTCCCTATGGCGCTGGCACCTTCGCGGGTCCCACGGGCGCGCGCCAGCCGTCGAAGCTCGAGCTCGACGTGGCTGAGCACCAGGGCAAGCTCTTCGCCAACTACGTCAAGGCGCTCGTCAAGGGCCGCTCGTAGACATTCAAATACAGCGCGCAATCTAAACTGTACCTTGCACCTTCTTGCGTGCGACTGCATTCTCGAGTGTGCGGATGGCATTGGAGGTTTGCGTGCACATTGGACAATAGATGCATTTTCATCGTCGTTCCTCTTTACGTTGGTGGCGGCATGCGCTTGTTCAGCATCTTGAGAATGGCGGGATCCAATCCCAACTCCTTGACAGTGTCTTCCTGAATTCGTCTGCGAACAGACAGTGGAAAATAATAGATCAGCCCTCGACACGGCACACAGGCACGGCACACTCGCGCACACGCACGCACACGCACCGGACACACACGCACCGGGCGCGCACGCATGCACGCACGCACGCACGCACGCACGCACGCACGCACGGGACACGCGCGTCGGCGCTTACCGCATCGGGTCCTGGCCACCCTGGAACGACTCCCTCGATTCCCATCCCTGTGGCACCTTTCCCGACTTGTTGAGATCTAGGTGAAACTTTGTCACGGCGCGTCGCTCCGGCGCACAGTGATAAAAGTGGGCGAGTCCGTAGTCAGCCGCCGTGCCGACCAGGAAGGTGGCGAAGAGAGGCCCCATTGTTTCTGCAATGTTGTCAAAAAAAAAAAAAAAAAAAACTCGCATAAGAAAGACTTTAACTCATCGACACAAAAAAACATACAAACGCAAACCACGCAACGCATGCGCGGCGCCCACTTTTTCTCAATGTCATGGGAATCCCAAACGCGATGAGGCAGAGTGCCGTCGCCGTCACGCCGATGTTCCGCCAACGACAGTCACTGAGCGCCTGCGCGACGCGCTTCTCCTCCTCAACGAGTGCGCGCGCCTCTTCAATCTGCTTTAAGAGCTCGGGATGGGTCGGCATTCTGCTTCACTGAATACGGCAATAACAAATAAAAAAATAACAACTGTGAAAAAACTCTGACCGCACAAGTCGTAACACACAAGTAACAAATTATCACGTGACAACACCCGGATGTCAGTTGCTAAGGTCCACTTTCACTTTCCGACTTGACGGCCAGTTCGGTGGCTGAGCTGCGGTCGCCACCTGCGCGCTCACAGGCTCGCGTTGCCATCCAGCCGAAGCGGCAAGTATAGGGGGAGTTGCATGAGACCCCGCTGGTCATAACCTCTAAATCGCCGGCCTTTGTTGGGGCGTAGGCCGTATTCTTGCGAAGATGTCGGGGGAAGCGGTGAAGGTGGCGGTGCGCTGCCGCCCGTTCAACCAGCGCGAGAAGGAGCGGAGTGCGAAGCTCGTCATCCACATGGATGGCACGCAGACGACCATCACAAACCCCGAGGATCCCGAGGACGTCAAGACGTTTGCGTTTGACTTTTCGTACTGGTCGCACGACGGCTTCCACACGCTGCCCGACGGCGTGATGGAGGAAGACCCCGGCAGCAAGTACGCGTCGCAGGAGCGCGTGTTTCGGGACCTTGGCCAGGGCGTGCTCGATAATGCCTTCGCGGGGTACAACTGCTCGCTGTTCGCCTACGGCCAGACGGGATCCGGGAAGAGCTACTCGATGGCAAGTGTTGGATGGACGGCTCGCGTGCTTGGAAAGAGTTTGAATTGGCGGCAATTAGGCGACTCGCAGATTCCCCTTGCCGCGCATGCACACGGTCGTCTTGCACTCTCGTACACACTTGTGAGACGCAGCACCGCCCCCGCGCACGCGCTGGCCAAGTGGCCACAGTCACGTCAATGTCCTTTGGGGTCTCCTGCGCTCACTTGCATCCACTCTGCTTTTTTTTTTTGCCAGGTGGGCTACGGCAATAACAAGGGCATTGTCCCCATCACGTGCGAACACCTGTTCAAGACGATCGACAAGTCAAAGGACGCCAAAGTGCGCTTCCAGGTGACGTTTTCGATGCTAGAGATCTACAACGAGCAGGTCCGCGACCTCCTCAACGTCGCCGCGACGCCAAAGGGCGGGTTGCCCATTCGGCAGCATCCGTCGAAGGGGTTCTACGTGGATGGCCTGCGGTCCGTCGCCGTCAACTCGTTCGCCGAGATCGAGCGCCGAATGGACGAGGGGACGCGCTCGCGCACAGTCGCCGCAACGCAGATGAACGCGACGTCGTCAAGGTGTGTTGCTGCATTGTCACTGCTGTCGCTATCGTTGTCTCGCCATTTCTGTGCGTGGGTTCTGTTGGGGACTGCTGCCCATGCGGGTGTTGACCGATGCGTGCACCGCGCAGGGCGCACACTGTCGTCACTGTGACGTTTGAACAGATCACCAAGGACGATGCCGGGCAGGAGACCAACAAGAGCAGTACAATCAACCTCGTGGATCTCGCGGGTTCGGAGCGCGCCGACTCGACCGGTGCGACGGGCGACCGCTTGAAGGAGGGCGCTAACATCAACCGCTCCCTCACGATGCTCGGCAACGTCATCTCGGCGCTGGCGGAGAAGTCGTCGGGCAAGAAGAACGTGCTCGTGCCCTATCGCGACTCTGCGCTCACCAAGCTGCTGCAGAACGCGCTCGGAGGCAACAGGTGCGGGGGGTTGACCGTGCGTGTCTGTGCTGTTTGTTCGCGTGTAAATGCGCGTGCGTGTGTGATGCGCGAACAGAACTCAAGGTGTGTGTAGCCGTCAACGCACTGTCTGATCTCGCATTGCCGACTTGTCGCAAACAACAGCAAAACGGTCATGATTGCGGCGTTGAGTCCCGCGGACATCAACTACGACGAGACGCTGTCCACGCTGCGCTATGCCGACCGCGCCAAGAAGATTAAGAACAAGGTGCGCTGCTGGATATGCGCTGCGCTGTGACTGCTGTTGTGCCATCGTGCACATTGGCTTGCGGTTGTTTGCATGTATCGGCTGACCCTGCTGTGATTGTTGCGGCCATCGAGCGGCACGCTGACTTTCGGCTGCTCGAGTGTATCGGTTGACGTCATGTGACGGTGTGCTTTTGTGTCTGTGCGTAGGCTATTGTCAATGAGAACCCGACGGAGAAGCTCATTCGCGAACTGCGCGAGGAAAACGAGCGCCTCAAGCACATGCTCACGGGCGGAGAGCCCGCTGCCAGCGATGACGCAGACCCTGCCGGTGAGCGTGTGTCTGCGTCTGTCCACGGTATCCGCGTGTGTGCGCGAGTGGGCCTGCGTGTGTGGCGGTTTACGTGTTTAGATTTCATGCAATAATGCTGGTGCTCTGTGGTTACACGGCGTGCAGAGAAGGAGCGAATGCGCAAGCAAATCGAGGAAGAGCTGAAGCAACAGCTCGCTGCGAACGAGAGGGACCTCTTGAAGATCAAGATGTCGTGGGACGACAAGGTCCGTCTATCGCAATACGCGCGCGCGCGCGCGTGTGTGTGTGTGTGTGTGTGTGTGTGTGTGTGTGTGTGTGTGTGTGTGTGTGTGTGTGTGTGTGTGTGTGTGTTGCGCCCGTCCAAAGTGTTTCTCGTGTGTTCCTGCGTTGGTTGGAAGCGCTCATGTGTTGTATTTCGGATAACGCTGTTACGAGACGATCGCCACGCCAATTTCCTTGACCTTTCTTCGCTTCTACGGTTGTTTATCTGAGCGTTGAGTCTCTGTGTTCAGTCTTTTCAGTTCTAATCGCGAATTTGTTTGGTCGCAATAGTTGAAGGAGTCGCGGGAACAGTACAGCGGCGGTGTGGACGACAACGTCGAGGCCGCGCGACGGTCGAACGAGGCGCACATCGTCAACCTCAACGAGGACCCCATGCTCTCTGGCCGTGTCGTCTTTTTCGTGAACAAAGGTGTGTGTGCGTGTGTGGATCTCACATATTGCCTATTGTAAGCTGTCGTATGGCTGTGTGTGACGCGTAGCGAGCTGTTGCTTACCCTTGTTTCACACCCGGTTTTGTGCAGCCGCTTCCATTGTCGGCAAGAAGGACGGCGACTCGATACCCGACGTGCCGCTCAACGGGCTCAGGTGCGTGTGGACAAACTCACTCTGGGACTCACTCTTGCGACACTGCGCACGTGACCAACAATCCCCGCTCTTTGTGTGCGCAGCATCCAGAAGAAGCACGCGGTGATTCGCAACGAGGGCGGCGTCGTCTCGATCACGCCCGGCAGCGTCGGGGCGCGCGTGCTCGTCAACGGCATTCCCCTCTCGTCGAAGCAGTCGCTCAAGCATCTCGATCGGCTTGTGTTTGGTGGGCTGATGATGGGCGTGTCACCACTTGCATGACGTGATGTTGCGCGTTCTTTGTGTGTGTGTGTGTGTGTGTGTGTGTGTGTGTGTGTGTGTGTGTGTGTGTGTGTGTGTGTGTATGTGTGTGCGTGCGTGGGATGTGTCGCCAGTGTGCTAGTGTTATTCCCCTTCTCATGTCGACGTTTCGTCTTGCAGGTTCGAACCATTTGTTTTACTTCGTGAACCCTGCCGAGGGCAAGCGATTGGCCGAAGCCGGGCACGTGCCGCCCGTGATCGACTACGACTTTGCGCAGAAGGAACTTGCGCAGGCGCGCGGCTTTGGCACCGACGCATCCAAATCTCAGGGTGAGTGGTCGTTCTCTGTGCGTGCGGTTCGCGTGTGAGTGCGCGCGTGCGCCGTGACTGCTTCAGTCCGTGTCGCCGCGTCATGCGTAGGGTGCGCCTTGTGTCACTGATATGTGCGAATCGCCGCACGCAGAGGACCAGCTCATCCAGGACGAGGTCGTTTCTCTGCTTCCGATGGTCACCGAAGTCAACGCCATTAGCGAGGAGCTCAACAAGCACCGCAGCTTTGAGATTGTCCTCCTCTCCGCCACCGCACAGAACATGGGCGTCGTCCCCGTGCAGCGCATCGCAAGTTCCATGAATTTGACGTCCAGTGCTCAGCCCGCCACGCGAGTCATGGTCAAGGTGAAGCACAACTTGCGCTTTTCGAGCACGTGCAAACGCCCCGTTGCGGTTGTGGCAATTCCGTCCCCCTGTAATTGTACTGCACTGTGTGTGTGTGTGTGTGTGTGTGTGTGTGTGTGTGTGTGTGTGTGTTTCTTCGTATCGTTGACGCTTGCTGAGAGCGCTCCGCCCATGCCTTGCGCAGATGAAAAACCTCTCGAACGGCAACACGTGGCTGTGGGACAAGGGCAAGTTCACGAATCGCAAGTTCATCATGGAGGAGCTCTACCAACGGTACCTCGACGGCGAGGACGTGAAGGTCGCGCGCGATAGCGATCCGTTCTGGGAGCCGCCCGAGGATGTCCTGATCGGCAGCGCCAGCCTCTATCTCAAGTGTCTCGGCTACGCGATGGACATTGACGAACGCGTGACGATAACGGACTACAAGGGCGCGGAGGAGGGCCACCTCGACGTCCAGGTGATACCGTGCACGGAGCAAGGGACGCCGCTCGAGGAAGACGCGTTCGTGGACGACCCGATGGACCTCATTGGAAAGCCGTACTACGTCAAGATTCGCGTGAACAGGGCGCAGGTGCATAAGACGCGCTACATGGCCGGACTCCACGTCAAGTACTCGTTTTTTGCCGAGCCCTCGCTCACGAGCACGCACACGCTGCGGCAGACGGTGACGCCGGAGTTTAATCATGTTCGCATGGTCACCATCCCCTCGGTCGACGGCGACGCGCTTTCGTTCTTCGACAATGGCTGCATCGTGTTTGAGGTTTGGGGAACGCAGACGGAGGAGGGCGACGTCGCGGCGGCGGAGCAGTCGAGCGGAATGACGACGGAAGAGCTCATGCTGCGCGAGGCGTCGCATTCGAACCCCGCCGCCGGCGCCCACACGCGCAGGGTCGTTGACCTCGAGCGCGAGAACACGAACCTGAAGGCGGAGATTGCCGTGCTGAAGCGGCGCGGGGAGCGGTTGACGCGTCGCGAGAAGCGCGTTAAGGAACTCGTCGCCGAGATTGATGCGAAGCCGGAGGCCGAGCGGGACTATGCACAGTTCAAGCGGTCCGTGTCGGCGGTGTACACGGGGACGGTCGACCGCCTACGCTCGAAGATCCAAGTGCTCATGGTTGGCAACAAGATGATGAAGACGCGGCGGACGTCGTCGCAGGTGACAACGCCCGGAGGAGACGGCACGGCTGCGGGCGCTGCGGGCACACCCGGCGCAGTCGGCACTCCGGGGACGCAACGGCAACCGCAGCAGGGCGGCGCGCATCCGTCGGGAGGCACGAAGAGCCAGGCGTGCGTCTTGCAGTGATGTCGGATGCTGGCGTCACGTTTTGTCGAAGCGGTGGCGCGATCCAGGAGGGGCGCTTCGCGGGCCCGGTGCCGTTTAGTGAGGTCAGAACGCCGCCTTGTCGCCGTGATTGCGCTGCGGTGCAGGACTACCTTGTCAGCGCAGAGCGGGTCCTCTTATGCGTCTTTCCAAGTTCACGCGCTCTCAACGATACGCTCTCGCGCGAGGCGCTGCTCGTCCACACTTCGGGGACCGCATGCCGGCGTTAGCTCACGCACGGCTGGTTGAGACCGATGGCTGTAAGCGGACGAAATGGCACTCGTTTGTGAGCGACGCGCGGAAATAGAGTCGTCGCACGGTCTGCACGGCATTGCAGCTCTGTTCCAATAACATGACTCGAAGTTCAGATGAACGACTGTCGCTCTGTTTTGTCAGCCGAGTGTCCGCGGACATCGAATCACTTTGACCCGCCGGCAGTGTCACCATCGGCCAGCCGACACACGGCGCGAAAGAGGTTTTTCATGGAAACAGACAAGCTCGCACCGCTCACTGCGCTCGCACATCCAAAAGGCGATCATGGCCAAACCCAACGACCCCCTCGTCTTCGTCGCCGGCTACCACAGCACAGTCACGTGCTTCTCGCTGGACCTCGCGACGGGTGCGCTCCGACCTTCAACCACATCCGACGGCGGGCCGAACCCGTCCTTTCTCGCATGGAGCCCGAACAGGCGCTACATGTACGCGTGCAACGAGATCGAGGGGGGAGGGCACGTGTCTGCGTTCACCGTCGACACGAACAATGGGACACTGACCAAGATTAACGAGGCGGGATGCGCCGGGCACGGTCCCTGCCACGTCGGCGTGAGTGCGAGCGGCAAGTGGGTCTTCGTCGCGAACTACGGCAGTGGACACGTCGGCGTGTTGGCGGTGAGGGCGGACGGGGGAGTCGGAGAACCCCTCGAGTGCATTCTCGTGGGCGTGCACGCACATCAGATGTACGCGGACGCGAGCGGCAAGTTTGTGTTTGTGCCGTGCCTGGGGTCGGACTACGTGCGGCAGTACATCTTTGACGACGCAACGGGTGCGCTGACGCCGAACACTCCGCCGCATGTCGCTATTGCGGAGAAGCACGGCCCGCGGCACATGGCGATTCACCCCAGCGGAAGGTGGGCGTACGTAATCAACGAGCTTGGGCTGACCATCACGCGATTCGACCACGACGCGACAAAGGGCACGCTGAGCAACCCGGAGAGCGTTTCGACGGTACCGGAGGGCACAGATCCCGCGGGGAAGTACACGGCGCACGTGCTCGTGTCTCCGGACGGTCGCTTTCTGTATGGGTCGAACAGGGGACAGGACGACATTGTGTATTATGCGATCGACTCCGCCACGGGCCGGCTGTCGCTTGCCGGTCGCGAGAACGGCGGCGGCGACGTCAAGTTTCCGCGGCACTTTGCGATGGACCCCGAGGGCAAGTACGTGATTGTGGCGAACCAGAAGGGGAACTCGGTGACGGTGTTCCGGCGCGACGCGGCGAGCGGTGGGATGCGCAAGCTGCAGACGGTCAGCGTGCCCTCGGGACCGTCGTTTGTGGGCGTCTTGCCGCGGTAAAATGTGAAAGATGAAACAGGGGAGAGGCTATCGTGTTTCTGTTTTCCTTTTTTCTAGCGGACACTCGAAGCACAACTTCCTCGCACATGCACGCACGCACATCTCGTACGTATAACAAGCCTGTGCACAATAGTATATTGGAGCACACGACGGCCGTCACCTCCTCTGCGACGGCGTGTCGTACGCTTCCTCTTCGATCCCAGCGTCGCTTTCGCCCTCGCTGCCTTCGGACATCGCGCCCTCTCCGCCCATGTCCTCCTCCCCCTCCCCCTCTCCGCCGTCGTCCGTGTACAGGCTAAACTGGCTGTCCCGGTTGTAGCGGCTGCTCGCGACCGACGCGCCGTCGTCGTCAAACTCGGATTGCTCCGAACCCGCGTACTCCGACGCCGTGTACTGGCTCGCCTCGTCGTCAAAGTCGCTGTCGCTGTCCGCCACAGTCCCCGTTGCCCCACTCGTCGCACTCGTCGCGTCCGTGTCACCGGAGCCGTCCGAGTCGCTCGCCTCCTCGCCCGCCTTCGCGTCTCCCTCTGCCCCGCCCTTAGAGCCCTTTCGGCCGGCATTCGCGCGCGCGCCCTTACCACGCCGCGCGGCGCCCGCTTGCGACTTTGGCGATGCGCCGGCCGTCTCTGCGATCGCCTCGCGCGACTTGCGCATGGCCGGCTTGCCCTTCGCGCTGCTCGTGCCGGAGCGCGCAAGTGGGTCTCCCTTCGACGCCTTGCGCTTCTTGGGCTGCGGCGTCGTTTTCCCGTCACCCGCCGGTGACGGCGATTCCCGCGGCGTCTTCTTCTTTCCCTTTCGCCGCCGTTTCTTCTTCTGAGCGCCCGACGCAGCGCTCGTCGGTGTTCCTCGTCGACGCACGCCTCCAGACGACGCCCGAGAGGCCGATCCCTTTGGCTTGTCGGCTCGCAATGTCGGCGATGCGACTTCGACTCCGTCCGGCGTCGCCTTGATCGCTTCGGCAGCGACGGCTGCGTTCGAGTCGGTCGCGCCAATAGCTGCGGGTGCGCCCTCAAGCCTCTCGTGCACACTCACAAGGGCTGACGCGCGATCAACGGCGGCGATGGCGGCCTGCGTGAGGGGAGCAGATGGCGGCATGTGGTCCGCGGCGTGGCTCTGCGGGGCACGCACAGGCGCCGGGGCGTTCGGCAGCTGCTCGTGCGCAGGTGCAGGTGGTGTGGGCTCATGGCGAGCGGGCTCATGGCGGACGGGCTCGGTCGGGCGAATCGCCGGCGCGGGTGCTGCTGCTGCGGGTGCCGCCACGCTTTCGCCCCTGGGGGCAACCGGAGGCTTCGTTTCGACATCGATGACGATATTTGGGGCGCTCGCGGCCGACGCAGTTTCACGGTGGATGCCTAGGGAACTGTGTGGCTTGTCGTGGCTCGGCGTAAAGCTCGAGCTGTACATCGACGCCCCGTCTGACGTTGCAGGGCGGTCGGACAGCATGGCCGCAATGTCGTCGTCGGTGATGATCCGCGCTGCTGAGGACGGCGTCGAACCCCTCCACATCCAGTTGGGATCGAGGGAGTAGGCGTTGAGCGACAGCGCAGAGTGGGGCTTCGGGGTTACTTCGACATCGAGGAGGCTGTCGACGGACCCGCGAGAGTTTGACGCGCCCTCTTCGTCCACACCCGCCTTGTCCAGCGAGTCGGCCGAGCTCGCAAGAAGAGACATGTCCGAGACAGCGCAGCGGATGGGTCGAAGGAGATTGGCGCCGAGAAAACTTGCGGCGGAGGGAACCGCTGCGGAGGCCTCTTCGTCTGCCAGGCCGCGAATCGTCTCGAACGCAGTGCGGAGGACGTCGCGCGTTGCCTTTGCCGCGCGGCACTCTTGCAGTGCGGCATCGAGCACCTCCTGTCGCGTGCGTGCGAGAGAGTGGGGAAGGGGACACGATCAATACTCTGCGCAGTGGAAGCATACACACCCCTCTGTCTCATCCTCATGTTGGCTCAAGATAAGGGACCGTAGTACAAAGGCGGCCACTCTATATGACTCTCCCCACGTGGTGTCGGTCACTGCGGATAACACACACACACACACCCCCCCCCCCCCCCCCCCCCCCCCCCCCCCCCCCCCCCCCCCCCCCC
>CALSCQ010002941.1:22500-34967 GCA_943704525.1 Pigoraptor vietnamica | reverse complement strand
CCCACCCACCCCCAACACACGCACACGATAAGCGCGTTGCGGCAAAACAATAGGTCGGCGGCACACGCGACACTCACTGGTTGCGGATAAAGTCGATGCGTTCCTGCGTGTACTTGATCTTTGCCTCGAGTCGCCGCTGCTCTTCCTCCGGCGTCGTTTTGAAAAAGCAGTTCACGAAGCGCTCGCCCAGCGAGGGACTCTGCGACGGACAGCCACAAAAAGGTCACGTGGGCGCACATCGGATGCAGACGTGCACTTCAAGCGCACCAAATAGACAGAGACGGTACTTTAAATGCACACACAGACACTCGCAAACACGGATAAGTAGGTTGCATTCTTACAGGAGGACCCACAACGCGGGCACAATTGAACACTGCGAAACCGGGCACAGCTCGCGCAGTCTGCTCACACGCCACGCACCTCCTCTCCCTCTTCAGCGGGACTCGTAAGGGTCTCGACGAGGCTCTTGTCGCCCCAGGGGAAGGCCTAACGGACGGACGCACAGTGTGTCAGCCATGTGTATGCGGTGCTCATGCGCGCACAGGCACTATCCGCGCAGGCACGCACACGCACACGCACACACGCACACACACACGCACACACACGCGCACACATGCACACACACAGACACACACACACGCACACACGCACACACGCACACGCACACGCACACACACACACACACACACACGCACGCACACACACACACACACACACACACACACACACACACACACACACACACACACACACACACTCACACACGCGCGCGCGCGCGCGCGCGCAAAAGACACGCACACACTCATCACATACGTGATACACAGCATCGGCCTTCTTTCAAAAAAAGGCCTTCCTCCCATCCAACAGCTTCTCAATTGCGGTCGCCCCCACCTTCGACCGGACGTGCAAGTGCGGGTACGCCGGATGTTCCTCGTGCGCGTGATGGTGGGCGCCAGGGCCAAAGTTCTGGTAGTAGAGATAAGCGCACACGGGCGCACCCAAGAAGAAGGACACACTGCAAAACGCGCGTGGGTGAGCAAGGCCCTCCGCGTGCATGTACCGTGTTGCTATTCCCATTGAGATGAAATATTTGAACGGTGTGCGTGTCTCAGAATGAGAAAAGTGCGTGCATGCGCGCGCTTGTGTGTGCGTGCGTGGGTAGCTCGGTGTGTTCGTATGAGATGTGCGTATGCCATAGAATGTGCGTGTGCGTGCGAATGCGTGTGCATGTGCGTTTGTGCGTGCATGTGCCCGCGTGATATCCAGTCCCACACACGAATACCCACGCCTTCCATAGGCGCGCCGTGGTCTGCGCATGCTCTTCGTGTGCGTGTGCGTGCGCATCCCCAGCAGCCTCCTTCACATCCTTCGCGGCCGTTTCGGCAGCGGTGCCATACGAACGGCGCACTGTTGCATGAGATGGAACGGCAGAGTAGAGTGAGCGGCAAATCATTACACAGAGGCAAAACCGAACCTTCACTTGAAGCGAGAACATGCGCACGAAGAAACACGCAATCAAAGTCAATCATTATTATTGACATAGAGATACCATCAAGCCCAACACAATCGACACAAACAAGAACAACACAGGCATACACATGTCCCGCCTCGCACAGTCAAGGTCGGCGTTGGACGTTCTGCATAACACGAAAGCGCAACACACACACGAACAACACGAGAAAAACAACTCGTACACTCAAATTGCACAGTACGCACCCCCACGGGCAGCCGTTCGTAGCACCCCGCTACTCCGGGCGAAGAGCGACATTGTGGGCGAAGTGGGCGAAAGCGTTTGTGTGCGTCGCTTTTCGCCTTCTCTTGAGTGCCTCCTCAGTTTTGAAGCTGGTGATTTGTATGAGGGAAAGTTATCGAGACTTCGCAAAAAAGAGTTGCCGTGTCACGTGCTGTCACGTGGTATAGTCCGCGAAGCACTCTCGCTGCGTCGTCCTACGGGGAACGGTCGTGCTGTGCTCATGAATTTTGCAAGCTGCAAACTTTTAGTTTTTAACCTAAGGAGAATTTCTTGGACTTTTCCAAAATCCCAGAAAAGAAATGGGTAGAACCCGTGAGTACCCCTGGGGTAGACAAGCCACACCTAACGGGCGTGCCAAGGTCCTTCTAGTGTTTTTCGACTTTATTCTTCAATTTTTGTTTCTTTCTGTTCTTAGGAAGCCTTTTCCCTCCGATAGTCCCTCGCGTCACTTTCACGTGCCACTAACAGACACAGAAGAGGGGATAACGTGGACGAAAACGATCGCTAAACCGACACGCCGACGCACGCAACGCATCGTGACAGCAGCGAGTGTCTCAGTCGCGGTTGTCCTTCAGCGGCGACACGGGGCGGTCACTGCAGTGTGCACGAGCGGTCAGTACGGACAATATAAAGACGACATTCCATTACGTAGCCGGCCAAAAAAAACCGGAGCTAGGAAGGGAATGCAACGTCAGAGCTTATGTACCCACCCAGCGCGATCGCCGTCACGGTTGTCGCGAGGCGGCGAGGGAGAGCGCCGCCTACGCAAGAGAATCCGACACAAGCCATGTGAATGTGTCGTGTAAGGGGTGTGTGTTTTGTTGTGTTTGATGTTCGCCCGTTGAGGGTATCGCGGAAGCCGAAAGTAGGGAAGGGGAAAGCCGGGACTCATTAAGCGCGAGCGCACACACGACGACGACGACGGCTCGAGCCGGCTCGTCTCGCACACCGACAGCACACGCCGATCGCATGTTGGGAGAACACCCGCACGCAAATCGCTACGACTCGACCGCACCGCCTCGACAACACAGACAGAAGCCGACGCCTTCTGCGGCGAATAGCCGAACACGACACATACACACACACACATACACACACACACACACTGCACGTACACGCACTAGCACACGCTCACATATGCACGCTCACATATAACGCGAACACATGACCACCACCAAGCATGCCAAGCCTGCTCCAAAAACCATGCACCGCACATTACCTGGCAGGGGACGGAGAGCGGCGGCGAGGGGGCGAGCGCCTGCGCGGAGAAGGCGACCGGCGGCGCGGCGGTGACCGTCCGCGGGGCGAGGGTGACCGACGGCGAGGGGGGGAACGGGGCCGGCCACCACCGCCGTGGGGACTGAGAACAAAGGGAACAACAAAATGTTAGAGAGAGTGGAGAAAGAGTGAATGTGAGACGTCCGATCATAGGCGATGTCCATCGGTCATTCAGTCAGTGGACTGTGTGTGCGTGTGTGTGTGACGTCGATCAGCTCAAATCGGAAGCGGCTGTCCACCAAATCAACTAATGAGTGCGTGCGTGAGTGAGTGAGAGAGTGAGTGAGAGTGTGTGTGTGTGCGCGAGAGAGAGAGAGAGAGAAAGTGATTGAGTGTGTGAGGAAGAGACTGTCAGAGTGAGAGTGAGAGTGAGAGTGTGTGTGTGTATGAGAGAGAGAGAGAGTTTATCCAGTCACGATGAAGCACACAAGCGAGAACGCATGACTGCGCATAATTCGGACGGGGGCATCAAGCGAATGTGCTTATTACTCACGCTCCGTCATCACCACGCCACGTGCGCGACGGCGGGTGCTTCTGCCACTGCAAAGTCAAACGAATACGGACGTCACTAAACTGCAACGAGCAACACACACACACACACACACACACACACACACACACACACACACACACACACACACACACACACACACACACACACACACACACACACACACACACACACAAACAAACAAACTGGCACGCCGCAAACACACACACAGTCGAAGAAACTTGACGCGTGTTCTCTCACCTGAACCTGCACACGCGCGCCGTCCACCGTGCGCCCCTGCATGGCATCGTACGCATCCATCGCATCGCGCTCATCCTCAAACTCAACAAACGCATAGCCGCGGTTGCCGTTCACACCCGCCGGCATGTCGCACCTACAAACGGTTGGCGATGTGAGATCAACTGCATGACACACACTCCACACATGAGGTTCCATCACTCACGCGCTGTTCTGCACCAGGCATCTGGCCAAGATGCAACGTAAATCATTCACACAACTCGATGAAGAGCACATGAAAAACACGCACCGCACAAGCCGACCAAAGCGCTCAAACTCGTATGCGACATCGCGAGGGCGCGAGCGCGGCGAGATGCCAGCAACGAACAATGTCCGACGGCTCATTTTCCTCTAGAAATCAGAGTGAAGGGGGCGTGCAAACAAATAGCGTCAAGAGTCGCTTCGTTTCAACTACATCTGGTGTGTGTGTGTGTGTGTGTGTGTGTGTGTGTGTGTGTGTGTGTGTGTGTGTGTCTGTGTGTCTGTGTGTGTGTGTGTGTGTGTGTGTGTGGTGCGTGTGTGCAAATTGCGTGCGCATGTGCGCCAACAGCTGTGCGCGATGCTCACATTATTGAAATTTCGGCTTTCATACATTTTCCATACATAAATAAAGCAAAATAAAAAAAATTGGCGCGGTCCCAAATCGCCGACATCTCGCTACAATACGAATCTGTTACACCGTTACACTGTTACACTGTTACACTGGAGTGTAAGCCCTTGACCGGCGATAACGTGGCCGCTCGCGATAACATGCCCTGCTCTATAGTGGCCAACAAAACCCTGTCTGCGACGCCTATATACTGTAGAGTTTCCCTTTATCCGTCAGTCGTGTCAGTGTAGCATGTCCGGGTGAACGACGTAACATCCAAAAACACACGAACACATTTTTTTTTCGCCGTTGGGAAATGCGCAGAAGTTACCCTATTGCACACTGCGCACACAAAACGAAGGAATGCGTCAGCAACTAATGCTCTTTCCCGCCCCGTTTGCTCGTTCTCACGACCGCAAAAGGCGCCATTCTGCATCTTTTCATGAGCCTTGGGGCGTTTCAGGGGGCGACAAACATTCCGACTGTGGGCCGTTCACTCGAGATAACCGAAACGACCCACAGGATAATTATCCACAGCCCAAAGAACGAAGCGTGCGACGGTGCGTTGCGCATCCGCTCGATTCCTCCAAGGTCGACGGTGAGATAACGTGGGCGGACGCGGGGCGCCTCGTGCGGAGGGCGCTCGTGCGTGTCGGCCCGGACCGCACACCGCACATCCGCGCGTGGAGTATGGACCCTTATCGCGCACTTGGGAGAATTGCGAGACAGTACTCGGGAGAAGATGCGGGCCATGGCACGCAGGAAGCTGCCGAATACGGCATGGCGGGAACGGCTGCCGGCGCATATGGCATGGCGGGAAATTCCTCGCTGGGTGTGGCGGGGACGGCTGCCGCATATGGCATGGCGGGAAATCCCCTGTTGGGCGTGGCGGGAACGGCTGAATACGGCACCCCGGTGCAGCAACAACAACAACACCACATGGGATCTCTGGTTGATTTTGGCCACTGGCCCTCTGTGGATGACGCTGCTTCTGCTGTTGTGGACGACGTGCAGGAGGAGGAGGCAACGGCCGTGCCGGGTGTGTGTCTCTCTGCATGTCATTTCGATCTCCGTCTCGTTATCATTGTTGGTTGCTGTTAGTACTCTGCGTGCGCGCGCGCGCGCGTGTGTGTGTGTGTGTGTGTGTGTGTGTGTGTGTGCGTGCGTGTGTGTGTGTGTGCGTGTGTGTGTGTGTGTGCGTGCGCGCGCGCGTGTGTGTGTGTGTGTGTGTGTGTGTGTGTGTGTGCGCGTACGTTTGTTGCATGTATCTCTCTTCTCCTCCCCTGGACAAACTAACGTTATGTATGAGACTTAAATGTGCGTCTCTCTCTTATTCGCGCGCAGACCTGCCCGCCCTGTCGTTCCCCGTGCTCGAAGAGTATACAGCCGCATTTCCAGAGGGCTTCGCCGCAATTTACAACAGCGACCGCACTCTCGGCAAACACGGGGGATACTCCAAGCTCGCGACGGCCCTCCGCAATCTCTTCAAAGGTTTTGCTCACGTGCCGCCTCCCTCCGTGCTCGTTTCCTGCCTCATCGTCAGCGACCCGAAAGCATCGAGAGGGCCGCTCTTGCGACTCTTGCGCGGACGCACGAACACCGTCAGTCGCCGCATATACCTTCAGGCGCTGAGGGATCCGCGCATACTGAGTGTCCTCTGGACAGGAAAAGACGCCGACACCGTGATAACGTCCGAGGGGTGCCAGCGCGTGTACTCGCCGTGCCCCACCGACTCGCGCTGCATCAGCCCATATCACACGGTGGTCCGACTGCCCTTCTTTTACCTGCACCAGAGGCAGTGCATTACGCAGGCGGGCGGTGGGTGCGCGGCTAGTTGTGCGTACGTGCGTCAGTGTGTGTGTTTGTGCAATGTGTGTGTGTGTGTGTGTGTGTCTAATGTGTGTATGTGTGTGGTTCGGTTTGTGTGCCGGCGTGTGTGTGCCTGTGAAGCATGCACTTGTTGAGCATGCTTTCGTGCGAATGTTTGACGGTGGTGGCTGTCAGTGCTTTGCCTCTGCGTTCAAGATAACTGAAGTACTTCCCTGCGTTACACATTTGTCTAATGCGCGACTGAAGTGATGCTTGTTGTCACTGCGCCCAGGTGAGAAGATGGAAGAGAGCACTCAAGTTCTTGATGGTGAGCGACCGTGACTGTTTCCGTTGGGCTTGGCTGTGCAATGTTGTGTGCGAAGGAGCCGGCCCCGTGCCCCTCCATCGTCTTTGGACTTGCACGGTTGTGCAGTTTCCTTGCCGTCGAGCGTCAATGGAAGCGTTGACTCGTCACAACCGGGGCACGCGAAGAAGTGTTCTGTGCCCATGTCTGCGACACTTGCTTTCGAATGTTTTCCGTTGGGCTTGGCTGTGCGTGTTGTGTGTGTGCGAAGGGCCCGCCGTGTCCCTCCGTTGAACGTCAATGGATGCGTTTACTCGTCACAACCGGCGCACGCGAAGAAGTGACCCTGTGCCCTTGTCAATCCTTGCGACCCTTGCATTCGAACGTCATTGAGTTACCGCTCGGTTATTTGTTTTTGCCATCACTCCAATGCTCCCCTCCCCGCCTCCCCCCCCCCCCACGTGTTACTCTAATGTTCTGCGTCCCGTTACCGTAACGCGCCGCAGCGTCGTACGATGCATTGAGACGTTCGGCCGACGATCAATCGCTATCGAGTGTTCTGGACAACATGCACTCCGCGCCTTCCTCCGGCGGAGAACTGGCGGTCGCGAGCGCCCCTGTCGTCACGCAGGCAGAGCTGAAGAGTGAGTTCCCGCGTGCTGAGCTTGCTGCGCGCCTGGATGCGCTCCGTTTGTCATATGCCGCGGACTCTTCATATACATACGCCCGTCTTTCATCTCGCGGCGAAAGAGCACGTGACTGAAGTGTTAACCTTTACCCTTTTCCTCGCAGCGGAAGAAGGCGACGAAGAGTCTCTGTCCGAACCCGTCGTGATGCCGCTCTACTCCGGTGAGTGTGCGACTTTGCGCTGCGTCGGCTCTAATGGGCAATAGTTGCTGTTTTCATCTCACCCTTACATTATGCACCGCAACAGCCTCTGCTCACCGCGGCGGCGATTCTCAGTCGAGTTGAGACGTGGGGGTGGCATCGCCGTGGCGTCGCTGTGATCCGGGGACGCCGGTTGGTGATTGTCGGGTGAGTGGCTTTGGTTTCACAGTTGTCGCAATAAGTTTCTATCTTGCAGTTCTTGCGTACTGATGTCGCTCTTGCTTCAGGGCGCGGCGCGAAGGGGTGCAATGGGACGGCACGGCAGGCGTTGGGCGTGGTTTAACTCTATTCATTGGTGTTGCGTAAGGGCGATTTGACGTCGGGCGTCTTTGGAAGTATTTCGAGCGGACTTGCTGTTTCGAACAAGGAGGTCGTCGTGCGTTGCGAGTCTGTGGATGTCCGTATGCTCTCCGCATCTGTTCGATCGATGACGAGTGACCGGGACGGGTGAGGGTCGATCTCTTGCGGCGATGAGAGGTGGAGGTGAACCGGTACTCGCATTGTGCGCTGAGGCTGACAAACTCCTTCTTGAGTCGGTCGAATCTGGCAAGACGCAATGGGCCGCGACGGTTGTGGGCGCTTGTTTCTTCACTATGTTCGCTGTCTACTGTGTCGAGCTTACTTCGGTGCGCGGTACGGCAATTGCGCTGTTAACGAGTGCGTGGACATCCAGTAGCGCTACTGCATTTTCGCCAAATGGTCTGTGGGGCGCACTGTCTTGCGTTGCCTGATGCGCGCTAGCGGCTGAAATTGGCGGTGTGCGATGTGCGATCGTTGTGTGTCACGCATCGCAAGTGTCGGTTTGCCGTCTTGGCCGTGGAGACAACCACCCGCGATTTTGTCGTTTGCTTGCAGAGTGTCAGTAGTACACTCAAGCGGCTCGACCTTGCCAACGCCTGAACCAATCGAGTGTCGCCGATATGCGCTGTCGATCGCGTGGGTCGATTGTTGCGATGGAGCGCACCGCGCCGAACGCGCCTCCGGCAATGGATGCCGGGATGGGCGAAGAGCATTAAGGCTATATTGTGCGGTGCCGTCGGGCCGAAAACAAGCAGGCGTTGCGTCCGAGCCTCGACACAGTCACTGTGGTGGCGTGCGCCTCGTTGGGAAGACTATCTGCTAGACGGCTGGTTCCGGCCCGACCAGCCGTGTGATTGCCGTCTGAGTAATGAAGTTTAACTTTGCGCAAACACTGACGGCCGGCTTGTGTCGGCAGTGAGCCTCTCAACGTTGATGTGCGCGCGCGGCTGTCAGTTCGGCCGCGTGCCGTCGGTGTCAAGTGTCGGGGCCAAAGCGCACAGCGTGATGTAGTGTGAGTGGGCGTGTGAGAGCGAGGTGTATGTACTTGTGTGTGTGTGTGTGTGTGTGTGTACATATACTGATGTGTGCGTCTGTGTGTCAGTTGTGTGTGGCACTGCGGCGCCGGCTGCTGGACTTCCGTGTCTGGATGGACAAGCAATCAAAACAACACCTTGACAACACAAAGCGAGTTTTTGGCGCTTGAGCGTCAAAGCGCATTCTCCCTCGAGCGAAAGTTCCCATTTTTTGCGCTTGAGCGGCCTTGAAATCTGTCCGTCGGCACACTCAATCAACTGTCCCACCGACCTCCCTCAGGGCTGCGCTGCCCTGCCCTGCGCCCCCGGCTCGACCATGGCACTGATGCGGCCGCGTCGGTGGCAATTGCAACGCAGCCTCACGCGCTCGCTGAAGAACAAGCGGACGACGTCTCGCTGCTCGTCGGCCTCTCGGAGGAGGTGCTTGTACACATTGTTAAAGTTGGCCGCTTCACTAGCTATGTGAATTCCACATTCGGTAAGTTGACTCTCTTTCGAGCCCCCCCCCCCCTCTCTTGAAAAAAAAAGGGGCAGAAAAAATACTGCGCCACGTGCCGCTACCACACGTGCCTGATACAGTGCCGCTGTCGGGGCGAATCAGAAAATGCACGCCGTACGCTTAATCAATAACCAGTAATGGGTGCACGCCGGCATCGGCAACGTGAGCGTACGCGCTGTAGAGCCGGTGCGTGTGCGTCAGTGTGTGTGGCGTCAGCACGTATGAGTGCAAGATCACAGTTGCGTGCGCAAATGACGTACGATAGTATGCGTGTGTGTGGCGCGGTTTGCTCTGCGCGTTCACCGGGGTCGGTCTCCGTCAGTGGCGCACTCAGCCGGCACTCGATCCGGCAGATCCCAGTGGCGGCGTACCGGGCTGCAGTCGGTTTAAGCGGTCCGCCGGGCCGCTGCCTGAAGTCGCCCGGTTGCTGAAGCCGAAACGCCACCGACGCTACACTCGAAGGATAGTTCTCAGAGTTTAGACCGTGCTGGATGGAGGGCCGGTTCGCCTCCGAAATACAAATTGGTCACGCCGGCATCCGGCGGAACTGCCGACCGACTGTGCCTGAACCCGCGGCGCTGGCACAGTTACAATAGCCGTCTGCGCTCTAGGCGTGCCTCACATGTGCTTCCGGAATTTCGTTCGTGTTCGAAAAAGAAGGATCTTCTGCCCATAAAAGGCCCATAAAAGGAAACAGCCGCGCCGCTCCCTGGGGGCGTTGGAGCCCGTCCAAGACGAGGGAATGATGAATGATGAGCCCAGATTAACACACTAAATTGAATTTTGTGTTCCAAAATTGCCTGAATCAATTGGGAAATTCAATTTGCGATTCGCCAGAGCCCGTGGGCTCATCAGACAAAATGCGGAATTTCCAAAGGGCTCCTAATGCCGGCAACGCCGAAGCAGCGAAGCAACGTGGCATCAGTCACTCACTTCAGCCTCACTTCAGCCTTTAAAGGCGCACTGTGTGCAGTCTTGTGATCGTCAACGACGTGTAAAAGTGAAGATGAACACTAACGGCGAACGTGCGACAGTTCGTCGTTGTCGGCTGGCGCGCGTTGGCCGACATTCACGTGGGCTCAAACGGTGGGAGGCGATCGCCCCCGTCGCGCTCCTGTGCGTTACATGCATCTTTCATGGAATCGCCGAGGGCGTCAACCCGCCGGGTTGCAGGGTGAAAGTTGGGATGACGCCAACGACCGGCAAGTGCCCGAACTGGCCGAGTGTGGACGGCACCGGTCCGAGGCAGCCTTCAAGTGTGCGCGCGGCCAAGTCGGTTGGTGGTGGTACGGCGACTGGGCGGGGAACGCGTGGGAAGTGTGCGAGTACCTGGGCGGCAACGATGCCCCCATCATCTCAACACCCGACCAGTTTTTGTGGCGCGCCCCTTGCTACGAGTGCTGCCAGGGGTGGACGGGTTTCCCGGACTGCGCAACGAACGTGAACGAGTGCGGGCGCGAGGACCTCAACCAGTGCGATGGGCGCACCACCCTGTGCGACGACCACCCCGGTACTTTCGAGTGCGACTGTCGCGACGGCTACGCACCCATCCCTGACAACCCGTACAAGTGCGCGAATATCGACGAGTGCGCCGCGAACCCGAACCTCTGCGACAGGACGCGCTCCACGTGCGTCGACTTGGACGGTCTGGACGGCAAGTACAAGTGCCAGTGTACATTTCCGGGGTGGGTCAACACCGACCAGTACACGTGCGCGGACGTCAACGAGTGCACGACCACGGACCCTTCGCGCCGCCACGCGTGCGACGCCTCGACGACGCGCTGCCGCAACACCGAGGGGAGCTACGAGTGCGACTGCCTGTCGTCTGGATACGAGCGCGTCGACCGTTTCACATGCAAGAACATTGACGAATGCGCGCGGGGACCCGCCTGGAATCTCTGCGACCCAAAGTCGACAAAGTGCGTCGACTACGCTGGCAGCTATCGCTGCGAGTGCTTCCCGGGACTGCGTTACCGCTCCGAGCTCTTCGACTGCATCGACATTGACGAGTGCGCCGAGGGAAAAGCCGGATGCGAGCAGACGTGCACCAACACGTGGGGCTCGTTCACGTGTGGCTGCGCGGACGGCCAAATTCCCCGCCCAAGCGACCCGAAGCGCTGCATCGCGCGAGCCGCGTGCTGCCTGACACCCGGAGAGTGCTCGGTGAGTGTAACATAGCCGTGTGTGCAACGAGTAACAGCGGTGTTCGGCGTCATTGCATGCAGTTTGAACAGCCGCTGCGAACGATAAGCTGTTACCAGAGCAGTGTGTGTGCGGTTCCATGTAGTTGCTTACTCACGACCCCACCCACGCCGGTGTGCAGGTCGACTACTGCCTCGACTTCATGCTCTCGTCGTCTTTTGAGGCTCGCATCCACACGGTGGCGTCGCGTCAGCAGCTGGCACTCGCGCGTCTGGACGAACTCTGCAGCATGAAGTGGGCCGAGCGACAACTGCAGACGCTTATCGCCGACTGGTCGTGCCGCATCGCCGCGATGCTGCGGAGCCCGGTCGGTCTGGACTACCTCGGCTTCCGACAGAACGAGGTGACGCCGCTCGCGTGGTCGCAGTACGACCCGCTCATCGAAGAGTACGTCAAAATCGTCGAGGCCTACGAGGCCAACATTCGCCACCTTCAACAGCTGCGCACGCTCGGCGTCACGAACGAACAGATGCGCGCGTACATCGATGGCCGCCTCACGGGCGCCACGAGCGACATCATCGGTGCCATCAAGGAGGTCAACAGGACGTTGTCGGTCGCGCTCGACGCCGGCTTCAAAACCGTCGAGGCGCGGATTGCCGAAACAAACCAGATACTCGTCAGTCAGGGCAACCAGCTGCGCGAGATACAGGCGGCGGTGCTTGAGAACGGCGTCATGATACGCAAGTGTCAGGACGCCATACAGGACGTCGGCACCAAGGTCGACAACCTCAAGACGGAGGTTGAGCGCATGAACGTCGACGCAGACACGATGGCGAGCCGCTTCGACACCGGCAAGAAGGGTTGGGATACCGACGGCGATGGCAAGGTTAGCCCCTCGGAGCTTCTCGACTCGTTCGTCGACCTACATCAGGTCAGGGGCGCGGCGTCGGACGTCATCCGCGTGTTTCGCAAGGCGCAGTCTGCGGTGATGGCCGCCGTTCCGTGCGACGTGCTGCTCACCGTAGGTCCCCGCGAGCTCGGCCCGGTCACGTGGCAGGGCCTCCAGGCGGACCTGAACATCTGC
>CALSCQ010002941.1:0-17500 GCA_943704525.1 Pigoraptor vietnamica | reverse complement strand
GGCTGAACACGCTTGCCTTGGCTGCATTTCGCGTCTCGCAGTCGACTGCGCTGTGTCGGACTGGTCCGAGTGGTCGCGCTGCTCGCGGTCGTGCGGCGGCGGCTCCCAAAAGCGCACGCGCACCGTCACGTCGCAGCCATCGGGCGGTGGGGCAGCCTGCCCGGCACTGGACGAACAGCGACCGTGCAACTCGCAAGCGTGCCAAGGTGAGTTTGTGGCAGTCGTGCTTTAATTTCTCACTCTCGTGTGTGTGTGTGTGTGTGTGTGTGTGTGTGTGTGTGTGTGTGTGTGTGTGTGTGAGTGTGTGCGCGCGCGTATGTGTGTCTGTGTGTGTCTGCGTGTGTCTGTGTGTGTCTGTGTGTGTCTGTGTGTGCGCGCGCGTGTTTGACCTTCGTCGCGGCTTTGCACTCGCAGTGGTGACGTACACGCTCACTGTCGTGACCGCTAGCACGGTCGCCGCGGGGACGGCGGGACCAGTCAACTGCGTCGTGCTTGGGGAGATGAGCGACACGAGTGACACGATGGTTGTTGCCTCGTCGCTCGGCCCCGGCACAACGTGGAAGTTCCAGCGGCAAGGCTTGAAAGTGACGGCCCTCACTGGTCTGCTTGTGCAGGCAGTGCGTGCAACCGACCCTTGGTTGTGCGTGTCGGTTACCGTGTCCGCACCCGGCCTCCCCGCGGTAACATTCCAATGTCCAGCAGACCTTATTGGCGCGGATTTTGTCCCTTTGCGCGTCGCGTGAGTCGGACCGATGGGTCGCCAACGCCCGGTGTCAGTCCTCGGCCGATTCGATTACTTAATACAGCGTAATCCCGTTGTGTGCAAAAAACAGAACTTTCATGACTGCAGACGGGCGACGCGCGGTACAAACGCGAAAGGCGGGCGCAGACGAAGAACAGCCTGAAGAAGCGTTTGGGACCATCAACCGGCATTGTCGATCACGTGATAAACGGGGTTGTCGATGGTGTTCAAAAAGGGCGCATCGGGCAACACTTCGGCGTACGCCCGCGACACGACGCCGTTCTTGTCGTCATCCTCGTTGTCCAATCGCTCACCGGACGACGGACGAGCCGCGCCATCGTTCCCGCCAGCGAGGACGCGGCGCATTCGCACGACGAGCTGTGCGAATGCCGGGCGTGTTTCCGGCTGCTCGCGCCAGCACGACTCCATGATGGCAAAGACGGAGGACGGACATCCCGTGGGCGCTGTCATGCGATTCCCAGCACGCAGGTAGTCCGAAACAGCGTGGTTTTCGAGGCCCGGGTACGGCTTGCATCCGCGCGAGTAGACCTCCCACATCGTGACTCCATACGACCACACGTCCGACGCGTGTGTGTACTTGCTGTAGTTGAGCGACTCGGGCGCCATCCACTTGATTGGCAGCTTGCCTTTGCTCTTGCTCTTGTAATAGTCATGCGACGAGCCCGTGTTCCGCGACAGTCCAAAATCGGCTACCTTGACCGTGACATTGCCATGTACATGTGGCGAGAGCTTCCACGCCGCTTCCTCGGCGCTCCGAGCACGCGGACCCGCGACGACCATGCAATTGCGCGCGGCGAGGTCGCGGTGCACGATATCGCATTCGACGAGATGGGCCATGCCGCGCGCCACGTCCAGACAGAAGCACCCGAGATCCACGAGCGAAAGCCCAGCCTCGTTCGCCATGATGTAGTGGCGCAGGTCACCATGCGCCGCGTACTCGAGGACGACACAATTCGGCTCGCCCTTCGTGCACACGCCGAGCAGAGCGATGACGTTTGCGTGCGTGGGAACGCCGCGCATGAGGTCAATTTCGGCCATGAATGCACTCCGCGCCGATCGAATGTCATCGGCCGATGCTGTTAGAGGAATCTTGAACGTCTTGACGGCGGAAACGACGGCCGCAGCGCCCTCAGTAAGGACAACCTCCGCGCAGTACACTTCCCCAAACTCGCCTTCGCCGAGCTTGTCGCGAAGCTTAATGCGAGTTGCAGGTAACTCGAGCGCGACAACTTCGGGGCGGCGCGCAACCGTGTCGATGAGTTCCAGTTCGCTTCGCGCCATCGCGGCGTGCTTCTGACGGTCTCGCCGGCGAATGTACCAGAAGGCGAAGAGGACGAGCGCGGCAATGACGGCAACGCTCACAACAGCGCCGGCGACAATACCCGCAATGGACAAGCTTCCCGATGCTGAGCCGAAATACGTTGAGGCCGGTTTCTGAGCCGCCTTCACAGTATAACACTGCGACAAAAAACGCGTGCAATCAGGCCGAAATTCCAATGGAGCGAGAGGGCAAATACAGTCGATGGAAGTACATACCCGGCCAGATCCTGTAATCGTGTCGTTGCAGACACGCCCTTCCTCGCAATCGTCGCACTGCCAGCACATTCGCCCAAAGTATTTCTACGGGCAACGACCAAAGTTGAAACTCAACGCATGAGTGGAACAAAGGACTTGTTGTGGAGACTGCAACTCACGGGTTTGCATGCGTCGCAGTTTGCGCCAGTAAACGAGACTTGGTCGCAAGAGCTACACGTTCCGTTGCCCGCAATTCCATCTCTGCACTGAAGGCACCGACAGAACGCAGTGCGTCAGCACAATGAAAAAAAACCGCACACAGCTGAGCATGAATAAAGAATTAGTAAGATACTCACCACGCCATTCTTGCATGTGCACTCAATTGAACAGTTCGCGCCCGCAAATCCAGGAAGGCACGTCGTGCAGACGCCCGTCTTGTCACCGCAGACGCCCTGATTGGCCGCACACGAGCAGTTCCGATCGCAACGCTCGCCGTAGAAACCCGGTTCGCACGTGCGACACTGCAAATATATATCAATCAAGTGCAACCAAAGACCAAATTTGTAGGTGAAAGCACCACCAGCACGCCCACTCACCTTGCCCGATCCTTGAACGCCCTCGTCGCAAGTACCGTGGACACAACTGCATGCTATGAAGGGTCCATTTGAGTGAACGGCCAGCGTGACCGTGAACCGAACGCTTAATACAACTCACCGATGTTGCAATTTGGACCCGACCACCCAGTATTGCAGTTGAGGCTTGCATCGCACGTGCCGTCCGTGGACGTCTGGTTGCAGAGACCGTTGACGCACGCGCACGCTGGTTGTGGGAAAACTGTGAGTCAGTCCTGCCAGTGTGATAAGAATTCCGTCAGGAAAATACATGAGCAAACCGAAGAACACTCACTCCTGTTGCAATATTGGCCGAAACTGCGGCCGCCGCGGCAGGACCCAAGTTCGCAAGCACCGGTTCCCGTTTTTCCATCCAGGCAGTTTCCATTTGCACACGCGCAAGCTGCGTCGCAAAAAAAAAAAAAAAAAAAGAAGTTGTGTCAATCTTGCGCAAAGCTACGTAACCGGCTACGAAGTGTTGGTCAGGACATTAATTATCTGTGACGCACCAAACTCGCAGTTCGTCCCCCAGTATCCGTCGCGACAGTCTGCAGTGCACTTTCCCGTCGCCAGTTCGCAACTAGTCGCCAGTGCATTCCCGCAAGAGCACTCTGTCGACAAGTGAAGCAATTAATACAGTTTGCGCAGAAGGTGAATTGACGCAACGGGAACATCAGATGGTACAGTACAAGCTCACTTTTGTCACAGAGGGATCCCCAATATCCCTCGTGGCATGACGTGCAAGTCCCGGCCCCTTCGCTGTCACAGGTTCCATTGATGCAGAGGCACGGGCACTTGCAGGGGCCGTCTGGGCATAGCGCATTTCAGTCGTTGTCAGCCGAGCGACCCGTGCAAAGTACAGTCAACTCTACACAAATTTTTGTGCAGCCCAACGCACTGGCAGTATACACACTTGGGCATGACTTGTACACGTTCGGAAGGCACTTTTGGCAGGATGTCGAGATGTCGAAGCCAGCGTCCGTGCAGACCCCGAGGCTAAGAGCAAAGGCAAGTAAACAATTGAAATTAGGATACAGACTGCTTTCACATTTCCGTTGGCTTGAATTGAAAATCCACCCCCGTCCACATTAATATTGCACTATTCGGAACACACCAGCTGCCGTCGCCGCCCGTGTTGTCATTGCACTTGCAGTCCGTGCGGGCACACTCTGTGCGGTTGGCATTACAATGTGAGCACTGGGACATCGGAATCTGAATGATGCATATCGGCATGCGCAAGCAAGTTAACAGTGTGTGCGACCCACTTGACGAGCAGTTGCGGCCGTAGTAGAAGGCCTCGCAAGTGCCATTGACGCAGAGGCCAGTGGTGCGGTCGCACGTGCCTCTCACGCAAGTGCACTGCCTGTCGCAATCGACGCCCCACCATCCCGAGTTGCAGCTGCTGCACGTGCCAACCGTCTGGTTCATCCCGCCGACCCAATTGCCGTTAACACACGTCCGCTCTGCGTGTCGTTAGGAGGAGAATTTATACGACCGCCGGACGTAATTTTCACTGAACTGGCGTTAAAACTCACGCTTGTCGCAGCGGTCCCCGTAGTATGTCGCATTGCACGAGATGCACTTTCCCGTGCCCGATATCCCCGACGAGCATATACCACCCTTCCCGCAGTCGCAGGGCGCGCAGAGGGGCCCAGCGAGCGTGTTGTTGAGACACGAGCGACAATAACCGCTGCCGATAAGCAAATCATTGCATGTACCCCGCGACGAGGAACACAAACACGCTGCAGGAAAGACACATTCACAGTTCAGTTGTCGGAAACGACGCATCCTCCAGTTATGCCTGCGCAGATGCAACCCAATAGGAGTCACAGTAACGTTACTGAACGGCTGAACCTTTGATTCGCTGGCAAGTCGCTTCCACCGGCGGTAAAAACTTACGCTTGCAGGTCGGCCCGTAGAAGCCCCTGAGGCAGTCAGTGCAATACGGTGTCGTGAAGTTTGCGTTGCAGTTGCACGCGCCCGTTTGCGTGTTGCACGTCCCGTGGTTGTTGCACGTGATTCTCGTGTCGCAATAGACAGTGCAGTCGCCGTAGTACGATGGGTTGCACGTGAGAGTGTAGTCTGCAGACGCCAGAGCCCGGGGATGATTCAAGTTCAGTTCAGTATGGGAAACGCAGCTTTCCCAGCGCCGAGCTTCTTATTTACGCAGATCATACCGCAACTTACAACATACCCCATGTAAACTGTGCCGAAGAGTCGCCCCTGAAAGTGTACGTTTGCGAAACCGGAACCGCCGACACGCTGAGCGAAGAAATGTTCTTGATTACCGACATCATTTCAGTAAACGAGCCGAGCAGGTCCTGGTCAATGAGGCGCATTTGAAACTGAAGATTGCTCCGCTGCGAACCGAAAGCACGTGTTATGTTGTGACGTGGCTTCATTTGTCAATGACCGGACGTGTATGCGTCTATGTGTCTGTGTGCGTGTGTGCCATGCGTCGGTCACTGGCATGCAGCTATGGACCAGAAGCGCAAGAGCATGTACACGGCGACATGAACACAGACACACTGCCTTTGCAGGCACACCGGCTCTAGTATACAGTATATAGGTGCCGAGGCCGGTGCTGCAGCCCGGGCCGTGTCCCTGGCGGTGACGTAGTACCGACCACGTACACGGCACATCGGTACAGCTCGGCTGGCTCGCCGCATACAGTACGCTGCGTGCACCGCCGGCCTACCGGCGCTCACATATGGCTGGCATTGGTTGCAAACCCTGACGCACACAAAAGCAAAAAGAAAAAAGAAAAGGAAAAAAAAACGAAGAATAAAAGGGCGCTACCGGAATCCCTACCCCGGGCCGCCGACGGCAGTGCCGGCCGACCCCGGCGGTACTGGCCAGCTCTGTCTCAGAAACTGAGGACAGCGGGCTGCCGAGTGACGGCAGTTGCACAGCGTCGCGATCATTAAAAAACTTCACTAACCTTATAAGAGCCCGAAAATGACAGAGCCCCCGAAATTGAATTAAAGTCGAGGACTGTAGGTGCGTCTGTCACTTTGAGTGAACTGTCGCCATACAATGAACCGCATTTTCGCCGTATCTCGATCACTTCATCGCCGTCGTTATCCGTTGTTGTGTATGCTGCAGCCGGGGCAACCAACATCATTCAGCGCCCGGCCGGCCGTCGGGCCAGTGAGTGTCACATAACAGTCCGCCACGGCAGTACTGACAGCTGTAAACACATACCGTACGTGTTGTAGTCCATACACAGCTCGGGCCATACATCGCAGCCAGTACTAGTGCCTTGGTCACAGGGGATGCCCGAGTCCAAGACTTGGTTCGGGTTCGTCAGCGACTTCATCCTCACAAAGACAGTGCCACCACCCAGTTGAGCCTGCGAATCGGCGGCAGGGGCGGCATTCAGGCCCGGCGGTCAGGACCGTGTGAACCCAGTTAGTGCCGCGCGAATGAGTATCTATGCTGACTCCCGGGTGGCGGCGGCCGGGTGACGGGCCCTCATCCCGACTCCGACAGTGCCCCAGTGACGGCACGCCGTCGCCGCACGGCTGAGTCCGTACCTTTGCAAGCTCGCAAGACATAGTTAACACCAACGCAGCAGCGAGCCAGGCCGAGATTCGCCCCATGTTGCCGCGGTAGAATTGCGGAACTGAACGCCACAGTGGAAAAAGACAAAAGCACTGCCGGCTCCGTTCACATCTTGAGGCACGCCTTGGAGTGCCCAGGCGCAAACATTGGAAACTTCGCGAGATTGCGGAACATTTTTGAATTCACAGTTACTCCTAGGGTGTTACTCCTCCTCCCAGGGGACATCACGTGTCTGTGGTATATTTGCGTGTACACCGTATATTTGACCAGGTACTCACTAAAAGACGCACCGAATCAGTTGAGCAACGAAGGTCTTTGGAGAATGGCAAGCGAACATTACTTCTCGAAGCGCGACTTGAGATTGGGGCGTCTTATTTTCGACAACGTCCGCCTCGGCACGGCACGGAGGGGTGATGGGAGCGAGTCGCCGGATTCGGACGCCGGCGAGGGGGACGAAGAAACGTACATCGCATGGGACGACGAATTTGTCAGCGCATACCAAGATGCGGAGCGCTTTCATGAGCTGGTCCATTGGGCGTTTTCGCGTGTAAGGGCTGGACGTCAGATGTTTTCGAAGCCTGGACACGGTCGCGGATTTATGAGGCGACTGGTGCTCCTCTCTTCTGCGCCCGATGGAAAGGTGGCGTACCGCGTGACTTTTGTGAGCGGGACCAGGCACGGCGACCGGCGCGCAGAGGCTGTGTACATTCTCGAGTGCAAGCCGCTGTTGGACGAGCGGCGTATCTGGCTGCACTTTGTTCAAGGTGAATAGGCCTGAGAGAGTCTCTCCTTCAGTTGTGGGGCAGAGCCAGCTTTTCGCTGACGGAAGTTGTAAATACGGTTGCCCCCGTTTGTTTGCTGCCCACTGAAGAAGCTGTTTGCAACTCGGTAAAATGAATGTGTCAGCCGGTTGTGTTGCGTGCTGCGCCATCTCGCTTGAAATCGGGGGCCGCCGACTCGATTGTCGTGTTTTGGAGAATTTATGGTTCCGTCAGTCTCAAGATGTATGACTGACGAACGACTTTCTCTCTTTGCTTCGCAGAGGCCCGTTACAATGGCCTCCATTGTTCGCACGTAGGTATGTGTCGCGTGTATGCCGGTGTGTCATAAGATTGTTGAGAGCGCCGCGTGCTTCAAGCACCGATACTTCAGTGTTGCATGTTTGTCTGCCCACTTATGCCGGTGCCGGCGAAGGCTGTAAAGGGTTCTACTGCACGACACTTCGTAACTGTGCATTGAGATTTCTATCGACTGTAGTTGCCGGAACGCGCAGTCGCATACACAGTGGACGCACTGCTCACACTCTCCGGCCGGCAGTCACTCACAGTGGCTCGCTCCGGCACCGGTACATTCAAGCCCTGACTCACTCACACACACACACAGTGTCACATGCACATGCACACACACACATACACACTCACACACACATACCCGACACACACACACACACTCACGAATGTACCATTGCTGTATTCTTCTCTAATTCAGAGAACCGTACTGGCCCTTTCCGCATTGCAGCGCCTGTGCACGATGCGGATACCGCCAACCCTCAGTCCCGGCCCGATGCGGTTGAGGTCGATAGCACGGTACAATCGCCCAACAACGGCGCGTCATATCACGTGCGCGAGCGTCTCGGGTCCGGCAGTTTTGCTGTCGTCTTCCGTGTGCAAGACGCCGCCACCGGAGCTGAGCACGCGCTCAAGTGGCAGCCCGTCGGGAGTGACCCGCAGCGTGTGTCGTCTGCGAAGAGAGAAGCCCTGCTCCACCGTCAGTTGCGGCACCGCTGCATCGTCGGTTGCAGCGACGTGTGGTTCAAGGGGAATGCCGTGTGGGCAATTACGGCCTACTGCATGAACCGCAGCCTGGCGCATGTGATCGCTTTTGTCGCGGACCTGAGGGACAGCGGGCATGGGAACCGGTTTCTTGCCGTGCCGACGCCGGGAACGCCGGACCATTTCACGCGTCTCTTCTGCGATATGGCTGATGCGCTGGCGTACTGCGGGCGGCTCGGCGTCGTCCACTGCGACGTCAAGCCCGACAACATTCTCGTCGACGCCAGCAACACCTTCAAGTTGGCGGACTTCGGCCTGTCATCCATATTGCCGCGGCCGCTCCACTACGCCGCTGTCGAGAGGGCTCGCGGAACGGTGCCGTACATGGCACCGGAGGTGTTTCTCCCCTGGGGGCGCGGCGAGAGCGCGCAGTTGAGCCCTTGGACGGACGCGTATTCGCTGGGGCTGACGATGATGGAGGCACTGCGGCTGTCCCGAAGTCCCATTTTGGGAAACGCAGAGGCAGTTCGGCAGTTCCACGAGCTACGCCGAGACGTTGATGTGCGGGACGATGACCACCCGAGCGCGGTCGTGCGAGACGCCCTGCGGCAGTTGCTGCAGCACAGCACGACATCGCGCTTGACGGCGGGAAAGGTCGTCGAGATGCTGTGCAAAGCAGGCGTCTACGCAGCGTCGACAGTGGAGAGTGTTGGCCTGCTGCGCGCGCAGCTTCGTCGTCTACTGCCGGCAGCGCAATTGCAATCCAAGCCTGTCCCCCTGCCCGCTCCATTGGCTACGCTGCATGATCTCCGGGTACTCGTCGCGCGGCGGTTTGGATTTGCGCCGAACAGCGAGGACGAGCGGGCGCTTGATGCCGAATTTGCCAAGATACGACAGGCGTACGGCCCGTTGGTCAGCATGCCTCGGTTGCGCGACTGCGGCGTTCCTTTTGGCGTGGAGGAGAGCGTTGCGGAAGTTATCAGGGAATACCTTCGAGTTTGTGTTTTACACGCGTGCGCGTGGCCGGCTGCGTGGCCGTGCGGCTTCTGGTGTGTGACGAGAAGCGCAGTAGACGGCGTACAAAGCGCGGTAAACCGGCCGTTGCATGCTTTGAAATCGAAGGCAGGCGTTCTGGCCACTGACAGCAGCTGCAGTCCAGCAGTTTGTGGCTCAGCCTCAGTATTCGATTGCTAGAAGTGACCGTGTGAAGTCGTAACGTTCGTTCAAACGCTGTCCAGTGAGCCCCCATTCACTGGCAGTCGGGTGGTTGACGCCAGCTGTAAGGTGGTTCGACACTCCATAATTGTCTTTCAGGCCTGCACGACGCCGTGCGCATGTGACAGGAGATAATGTATGATTCGGCTGGAGACCGGACAGGGAAGAACACAGTTACAAGCGAACTGAAAATAGGGTAAACAAAATTATATAGTCGTTTTCATTTTTCGTTGTTAATTTTCCAAGTCATGAGCCGCAAAACAGCACGCGCCCGCAACGCAGCAATGCTAACCAGAGAGAGAAAAAAAGCGCGAGAAATTCACGAGACGCCGTGCACACTCTCACAGTGCGCACAGATAGAAGTCAACGGCAGTCAAGAGGGAAGACGACCAGCGCCAAATGAAACGATTCAGACAGCCACTACGCGCCGCGGCGAACGACAGGACGAACGCGCGCGACGCCGGATCGAGGGATCCATGCCCCACGGAAATCGCAAAATGTCAAACTCAGATACAGACACACATAAACACAACACACACACACACACACACACACACACACACACACACACACACACACACACACACACACACACACACACACACACACACACACACACAAAGGGCACCAGAGATTTTGCCGCCTAGTCAAGACCTAGTCAAGACCGACGACGCCAAGCGGGTGCGCCTCTGTCGTGAACACGTATTCGTTGAGCGGGAGGTCGTCCGCCGGCCCAAACACGAGGTAGAGGTACTTGAGCGTCTCCGCCATGAAGAAGCTCTGCATCGAGTTGTCTTGCGAGGGCCTCTCGAGCGTCACGTCATGCAGGCCGCTGAACGCCGCCGGCGTGCGGCAGTGTCGCTCTATCGCCTTGAACGCGCTCCACGCTTGCTCGCGGTACACGTCCTCCCCCGTCAGCCTGTGCAGCACAAACAGCGACTCGATCGTCTCCGGCCGCAGAATGTACTTGCCGTTGTCCACTGTGTAGTCGGCGCCAGGCATCGACGAGAACCGCACGCTCTCGGGTCCAATGCCCGTCGGCTGGTCCTCGTACAGCGTGGCGCACGTGCGCGCGAGTTCCTTCGCGAGGCTCATGTGGCTATCCGCGCGGTCGTGCGCCTCCTTCTCGGGCACGGTCGTCAGCGCAAACGGCTGCGCGCCGAGTGCGAGCATGCCCGGCACGTAACACGCGAGGTGGTCCATGAGGGCGATCGTTACTCCGCGGCGCATCTCACCAATATACGCGAGGTTTCGCCGCTGAGAGCGGCCGACGAGTTGCCGCGACATGGCACCAATCGACTCGTCATACATGCGGCGGTACTTTCCCCCGCGCGCGCCCTCGCTCGCCGGGAACAGCAGCTGCTGCTTGAGGAGATACTCGTAGAACGAGTCCCCCATCGCCCCAAACGACACGTGATCGCTCGTGAACTTGCCCGACGACGGCGAAATGTACAGCGGATAGAGGCCCGGTGTGGCCAACGGCGCGGCCGCAAGCGCGTCCAGCGCCTTCTCCGCTGCTTCGGCGTACTTTCCGCTGCCCGTCACGTGAGAGAGGTACTTGAACTCAAGTTGGATGCTGCCGGCTTCTGCGAGGAGGGAGCTGCCCCCGGACCACGACGGGTTCTTCGCGACGCCCGTTCGCGGGACAACGTTGTGGTAGGGTATGCCC
Source organism: Pigoraptor vietnamica (assembly GCA_943704525.1). Classification (NCBI taxonomy): domain Eukaryota; class Filasterea; order Ministeriida; family Capsasporidae; genus Pigoraptor; species Pigoraptor vietnamica. The sequence goes on along the minus strand of CALSCQ010002941.1, from coordinate 6,391 downwards.
GTGTCCGAATTGAACGCCGGCATGAGGCAGTCGGCCAGCTCTCGGGCCTTGTCCAGGTAGAGGATGTCGCGTGTGAGGTCGTATGCGGACAAAAGGCCGCCCAAGTGTCGTATGGTCGTCTCGAAGAAGGAGAGGGGATAATCGGCCTCGCAGAAATTGAGAGTGGCGACGAACGCGCGTGCCTGTGGTGGGATTGCGCGCGCGTGTGAGCGATGACACAAGGAATTATGATGTATAGATGCGTGCATGAGGGGCAAGCGGGATGGAAACACATGTGCGCGCACGACACACAACCACACATATCACAAGCCACTTGCACACACCTCCAAACCTCCACATACGCAGGTACACAGTGCCCTTCACACACACACGCACACACACGCACACGCACACACACACACACACACACCACACACACCACACACACATACACGCACAGGCACACGCACACACACACACACACACACACCACACACACACACACACACACACATCCGCACACAGAACAGTGGAACTGAATGCACCTCTGCGAGTTCCTCGTCGAGGCCCATAATGATGAGAGTGTCGAGCGCGTCGATCATCGTCACGGCGAATTTGCCCCAGCTGTCGTTTGTGCCGTTTGTCACCGGCTGAATCTGCGCAGCGAGAGATGCAGTCATATGAACACAAGGACGAAAGCACAACACACGGACACCCACGTGCACACGCACAAACACAGGGACAAGTCCACGCACATCCACACGCCAAGCTAAAAAATTCGTCGGCACACATAAATACTCAACAGTTCACCGTAAAACATACAGCAGACCAAACAAGCCAACACGGCATTTCCCAACGCCAAACAACACCCCCCTCGCACGCAATCCGCACCTCGTCGTGCCCCCACGCGTGCGCCCGATAGCCCTTCCACGCGTGTACAAACGCGTCGCGCACAGCCCGCCGTCGCTCGTCGTTCTCCGCCTTCAATGGCCGCGGTTTGTACGGCCGCGACGGCGACCGCAGAGTCAACAACGATTCGCGCTGCACGACCCCTCCTCTTTGCGCGTCGGTATCTTTCCGTTGTGCCAGCTGCGCACCCCCCGCCTCCTCCTTCCCCCCAGCTCCCGGCGGGTCCGTGTTCTCCAAACGGCCGACGTCGGGCTTGTCCTCGGATCCCGTCGGCGCCTCACGATATCCGCCAGTCCCTCCCGCGATTGCAGGCACCAGCGGCGATCGCAAGAAGTATAGTCCCACCAACAGGCACGTGACGAGAATGGTCGCGAGAAAACGCACGCGGTACGTCCGTCGCGTGATCTCCTGCTTGCTCAATCCGAACGTGTCGCCCTCGATGCGCCTCACACAGCGCCGAAACACGAGGCGCGCTGCCTTCCAGAGGCCGTCCGTGCGCGAGCGCCGCCGGTAAAAGTCGGATTCGCCCAGTAGCAGGTCGGGATTATAGCCGAACGTACCCTCGGATGTGTGCGTGTGTGCGCCGACGGGAGGGCCATCGGGACCCTGCCCGGGGCGGTAATGCAGCGGCAGCATTCTTCGAAGCGCCGCGCATCAGCTGCGCGTGTTCGATCTACCGAAAGAGACGCCCTTTGGTGTGAGGCGATCGTGCCCGTATAAGCAGCGTTAACCCCATGCGGGGGCGATGGCTTTCTATAGTACGTCCATTGATTGTGGGCGTCTCGTTCGTAGAATGATAAGAGAGGAAAGTCTGGTGCGAGAGAAAGTGGGGGACAAAATTGGCGCTTGATGCGTAAAGGAGCGAAGGCGTGTGCGTGTGCGCTCGTGTGTTTTATGTGTGTGTGCGGTTTTTTCCGGTTTTCTCGGCGGCACCATCTACTCAAATTCAAACCTTCCATACTAATTGAACCTGAGTATCGATTTCCATCTGTTTCATCATCTCCATATCCACACTTCTGTTGATCGATTTGCTGAAGAGGCCGGGGCAAACGAGGATCGACTCAATAACATATTATTGTTGCGGCCAAGAGCCCTCCACGCAGTCATATCGTCCCGCTGCCTCGCAAAGCTCTGCGTCCGACATTGTGACTGTACCGCCCCCGCCGCAGCCCTGTTCCCCATCCCCTTCAACAAACCCGCTGTCGTTCGCGCACCCGTCGTCCGCTTCCATAGCGTCCATAGCGGCTGCAAGGGCGAGAGCAGAGTCGTCTTCGTCGAACTCCATCGCCGCCCCTTGCGTAAGCGGCTGTTCGCAGTACTCGACCGTCGCAATGGACTCGTCGTCACGGTCCCCCTCAGCGTAACCGCCGGTGCCTTGCGCCCTTGGCACATCCTCCCACAGCTCCATGTGCGCGTCGTCCACGCAGTCGAACACCGCATCGTCACACAAGTCCTCCTCGCGTGACTCGCAGCACAGAGGGTCGCCACTATAGACTCCCACACGGGGCCACAACGCACACAATCGCTCGTCCAGCGAAGCCAAAACGCCGTCGTCCATTGCCGCAAACTCATCCACTGCAACAGTTGCACGCGACCCCTCGGGCGCCATGTCACCGCTCAAGCACTCGTCGGGCACTAGGGCCAACAAACGATCGTCCGCTCCGTCCGAAAATCCATCCCTCGTCGACCCCTCTCGTCCTCCGACGGCTGCATGCGCGCCACTGTTCTCAACCGTCGCCATGAGCGCATCCGCAGCCGCGACAAGCATGCCATCGTCGTCGTCCACCACTCCGCTGTTCGCCATGTGCGCGTGAGTGTGCGACGAGTCGAAGTCTGACGATTCGACGCCGGCGTTTTCCTCGCCCACAAGCGCAGCCATTGCAGCGCGGTCTTCCTCGCTCCACACCGGCGCGCCAAACGGGCACAATTCGCGTGGAATGGGTTGCGGAGGGGACCTGTAACCGACGCGCTGACACTCCGGGTCCAGGCACGACTGGTAATGGACCATCGCGGCGAGATCCGCGAAGACGATCGTGTGGTTGCTGCGGTGTGCGCGCCCGATGTTGCCGCACCAGCGGTTGTGGGCGACGTCGTAACGGAGGAGTTTGGCTGCAATTGCGCGCGGAATGAGCCACGGTGAGGCGATGTTGCACTTGTGTGCGTCGGTTAGTGTAACGCATAAGTTATTCATGTGTGGAGGTTGTTGAGATGCGATTGCGTGAACTGAAAAAGGCAGCACACGCACTCAATTTGCGCGTGGACAATACGCACCGCTCTCATAGTATACCCATCGCCGCAGTTGACCCGCGACGCCCCCCCTTTGCACCTGCGCGTGCATGAAGGCATCGATGGCGGGAAAGGGCGACGGACCGTTGCCCACCGAACACGGCGACACATCGGACGCAGGTCGTGCTGAGGGCAGACACAGGGCAAGTTCAGAAGGATAGTGGCAGTGCATAGAGACAACGAGGACTTTCACTGTCGGTTTGTACAACGTCGTGATGTACATCGTGCGTACACACACACACACACGCACACGCAAACACACGCACACACACACACACACACACACACACACACACAGCCGTGCACCCACCCATCTGCTGCTGGTTTCCCACGCCTGACAGCGTGACGGCGCCCTCGCTCATGGTAAGCAAGCGGACTCCATCGTGAACGAAAACATTACACACAAGCGAGTCGAGAAATAGCCACCTGCGACGCACAGCATGACAAGCTCAGCTAAGGTCATGCGCGCGGTGTGGACGTATGTGTGCCTCGCAGCGCTTCAGAGTGGGTTGGGCGCGCACGTGTTTGTGTGCGTGTGGATCGGGCGCACAGCACCCGTTGATACAATACAACAGCGACGCACTCACTGTCAACACAATACGATACAAAACCACGCACTCACTCGTCGACAGTATATTGTATGACAGAGATGCACTCACTCGTCGCGATTGCCGTGGCGTCGTTCCATAGGGCGGTACGTCGAGTGTGTCGCGGGGACGAACGGAACGCCCTTTCCTATTTTGGACGACCACAGGATGCGAAAGTTTCTGTTCTTTGTGTAAACGGCTGAGTTTGGGGACGAAACCGGAATGAGCGCCAGTGTGACATACGTGGACTTGGCGACAATAGACAATAGAGACGCACGCATGCACACACACCACTAAAGAAGACGCCGGATAATTACAAAGAAATTAGACAAACACAGCACCCCGTGCCTCCTTTTGAGTCCACGCACCTACAGACACACGAACAGACCACACACACGCACACACATACACGTACCACCACGCAGACATCGTCCGGAGGTATAGGCCAGGTACACAGTAGAAGAGAAACAAGCACCGCGTGCCGTGAGTTCCACGTACAGACACACACACGTACACACATACACGCACCACCACGCAGACATCGTCTGGAGGTATACCCACCAGTGTCGATAATGGGGACGGGTGCGCCCTTGTCGCCGACCACATAAAGCGCCTTCAGTGGGCTATTGGGATCGCGAGAGATGTGCAACGACAGCTCCAGCAGCATCGCACGCACAAAGCGGCCTGCGAAGCGAATTTGATTCACGTGGGTTGGTAAGCAACCGCACCGCCGGGACGCAATTCGTGCGTGTGTAAGCGGCTTTAGTGTATGTGTGTGCGTGTGTGTGTGTTTGTGTGCGTGTGCGTGTGTGTGTGTGTGTGTGCGTGTGCTGGCACTGTCATCAACAAGAGGATTTTGCATGCGTATCGAGTGAATACGCGCATGGCAATCACACACCGCAGTGGTTGGTGTCCGCGAACACCGCGCTCTGAAACACGAGATGTCGGGAGAATTTCGTCGGGGAAGACGAGTCCAGATCCACAACGTCCGACCGCGTTACCACGAGTGTGGGGAAGGCCCGGTGGAGCTCTGAACACACGAACTGCGGACGCATGGCGGGCGTTGAGAAAAGTTTGTGGGTGCACACTTAATTTTTCGCGCATTTCATGTGTGCGAGAGGGGAGCGGGCAAGTGTGTGTATGCGCGTCCACATTTCGTAAATTTGCAAAGACGCACAGGTGTCAAGAGTGCGTGCGCAGTACAATTCATTGCTCCCACCGCAATGAGTGTAGTAACGAGGCGCTCGCCATCGACGCCCGGGTTGAGCGTGCGACTGAACTCCACGTCAAAGTAAAGCTTGCACGGGCGACCTGCGCCAGCCGCGCGTGTTACTTGGGCACATTACCCTCAAATGCTAACACAGCCGCTTCAGGTTGACTGATAAGAGCATGCATACACATCCCATCCACACACACCGACACGCACGCTCATACCACACAAACATACACAGACATACAGAGTACGCCCACAACACGCTCAGTGCATCTCCATGCGCACACCTTCCCGAATGATTTCGTAAAAGTGCCGCTTCGATTTGTCCATTTGCCTGCGATGAAAAGCCGTTCCCTGAGCTCAATGCAAGTGCACTCAAACGGACAAATGTGCCCCTGTGTTGGTAACACACCATCCACAGCACCGAGCCGGCACTTCCACCGACAGTTCCGTGTTGCCCCCCCCCCTCCCCCGTCTTACGGCTCTCCTGACACTATGACAAGCGCGCGCGCACACCTGCACTGTTCCCACAGCAAGCCATAGCTTGTGACGAGGTATCGCCGGTGTCCCTCCGCGATTGTGGTCGATTCGAATGCAAAGCAACCGAGACTCTCGGGGCTCTCGTCCATCGAACGGAAGGCCATGTCTTGCTTCGGAAACACGCGCCACACGCGCTCGTCGCGGAGCGCCGCAACACTGCATCGAACAGAGGGTGAGCACAGAGCAGGCAGGGTGATTCAGGCTGGTGCATGTCTGATTCAATCGAGCATCACGTGAATGTGTCCTGTGTCTATTGAAAACAGTGGCCGTGTGCATGTGTGCGTGAGTGTGGGTGGTGCTTAAGAATGCGACTCACTGTGGAGGGTCCTGGGCCAATTTTGACTTCTGCAGCCGTTGTTTTGCGCGCGCAACAATGCCTTGCACGAGAGACGAGCTGCATGGCCGCGTGTTAGCGCTAATGCTGACGTTTTGCCCCGGGGTCCACGCCCCACTCTCACCGCGAATTTAACACAGATGTACTAATCCAGATAGCACCGCTCACGTGCGCCACCCACCGTGCTGCCTTGTGTGCTCCATAGAATGAGGTGGACGGAATTGCGGCCGTTGAAGGGACTTCCGCCGGCGCATGCAAAGCTTCGTCAGCCATCTTATGCGGAATCGCGTTTCACGGACTGTTTCCGTTAATTCTCGCAAGCATTGCCACAGCCCATGGCCGCATTGCTTCGCACTGTTGCCACCAGTGCGGAAAATCGCCTGAAATTGCAGTGTTGCACACAGGGCCAACAGCAGAGGCTCTAAGAGGGGGTCCGCCACTCGAAAAATTTCACTATGGCCTAAGTATGGGCCTATTAGAAAACGATGCGCGTGCAGGAAATTGATAACATGATTACCATATAAGGCAACTGTCCGGCAACTG
>CALSCQ010002934.1:0-14956 GCA_943704525.1 Pigoraptor vietnamica | reverse complement strand
GCCATCCGGGAATCGAACCCACGACTTTCAAAAAGTCGAAGATCGAACTTCCCCGCTGCGCCACTGCAGTCACCCGGGTTATTTCTGTCTCTCCACGGACCCTATTTCAGGCGCTGGGTCACGTGGCCTGGTAGCAGCCGCTTTGGCTCGCTACACTGTTCAATGGCCATGGCGTGTCACGTGACGAATCGGCGGCTGCTGCGCAGTGTGAGAGGGGGGCTGCGATGGGCCACTTTGGGGCGATGTTCCAGTTCGGCAGTTGTCTCTACTATGGCAGCGGAGTGTCACGTGACATGGCGAGGGGCGTTGCGTTGGTTCGGAGTGCGGCAGTGGACGAGGGGAGTTGGAGGGCGAAGGGGTGGCTGGAGAGTATTGAAGACGAGCTCAAAGAAAAGGGGCTCTGAATGAACACTGAGCGAAAATGAATGCGCCAATTTCCATAGTTAAAAGGTGCTCTGAATGAAACAGAGCGAAATTGAATGCGCCAATTTCCATAGTCCTTCACTTTGGTGGTGACAATACTCTGCACTCTTCCACACGTGTCAATGTGCTCTCATTTCTCTTCTCTCTTTCTCTCGCGCATGTCTGTGTGTGCGTGCGAAGTGCACATTGCAATCGCACGCTTTCGCGCAGCTGGTCGCGCACACTGCTCTCAGTCTCGCGTGGGCGAATGCCATCATTTTCTTTTTGTCCCATTCCACAGACAGAGTATAATTCACACACTCTTTGGTCTTATTTTTCGGTACGGCGAGTGAGTCATTCCTATTCGACAGTCTCGCTGTGCATTTTTGCCACCGCCGTGCGCGCGCGCGTGTGTGTGTTGTGTGTGTGTGTGTGTGTGTGTGTGTGTGTGTGTGTGTGTGTGTGGGTGTGTGTGTGTGTGTGCGTGCGTGCGTGTGTGTGTGTGTGTGTGGTGTGTGTGTGTGTGTGCGTGCGTGTGGGTGTCTTTGTGCATGTGTCTGTAGTGTTAGTGTGTGTGTGTGTGCATGTGCGTGTGTGTGTGTGCATGTGTCTGTGTGTGAGTGCGCGCGTGTGTGTGTGCATGTGTGTGTGTGCGTGTGCGTGTGTGCATGTGTGTGTGTGTGTGTGTGTGTGTGCGTGTGTGTGTGTTGTGTGTGTGTGTTTTGTGTGTGTGTGTGTGTGTGTGTGTGTGTGTGTGTGTGCGTGCGCATCTTGTGTGCTTGTCTTCCTCTTCCCGTTCATTTTTGTGTGCATGAGGGTGCGCTTTTTGACAGCACTGTCTCCGCTGAGCCGCGGCGAACGCAACTGAGTTGCCGGCGTCGAGTCAGTAACAAGTGTAACGTGATAACTTGACTCGTCATTTACTTGAGCACGCCAACTTTTCGCGCCGCCACAATTCGCGCCAAGTGCGGCGACTGCTCATTCGAGAACCCGAACATCGTCGAGCACACAAACACGAGCTTAATGGTGTGTTCGTCGTTGCTGCGAATCGCCGCGTTGAAGATCGCTCTTGTCGACGGCGACCCAGGGGTATACGGCTCCTGCGGGACGAGGCTCGGCAGACCCCTCGCAATGTACAGGGCGGCGAGCGCGGCGACGAATTGGTACGTGGCGTTCTGCTTGGCGACAGGGTCGGATAATTGCGAGACGACCTGCGAAAAGCCCCATGCCCCAGTAACGCCGTGCAAAAGAAAGAAGTCGTCGCGGCACTCAGCGTACGCGTAGAGTTGCAGTGCCGCGTTGAGGATCGCGCGCGGCGAAGGCGTCGCACGCGACACGGAGGTCATCCGTTCGAGGAGCGTTTCGGAACCGTGGTCGCCGATGATTGCGATTTTCCTTTGGATTTCGGGCAGTCCGCTCGTGGCGTACGGCGGTTGGTTGAGGTGCTTTCGAAATAGATCGTCCCAGTACATCACATCCTGTGTGGGCAAGAAAGTGTGAGCACTCCGTCCCTTTTTTTGGTGAACGTGTGAGCACTCATCCACTTTCGACGCGCAATAGGAGAGGAAACATGTGCACTCCTTACGCACGGACAAACGCACCACACACACACACACACACGCGCGCGCACACACACACACACACACACACACACACACACACACACACACACACACACACAGAAGAATACGACTTGTGAATCTCACATACTCCTTGCTTCAGCAGAATCATACAAAGCCGCACAGCGACCACCAACCTTCTGCATCCCGCTAAGCACTTTCAGCAGCGTCGTGGAAGCCATCGCCGTCTTTCCCTTTAACCGCGGCACGCACACAGGCACCGATCCGAGCGGCAGCACACGCCTGTGCGAGTACGTAAGATACGCGAGGCCATCCGCAACAGCGTCTCCAGTCGCCGCGAGGGGCGATTCGAGCCCAAAACCGAGCTCGATAACCCCGTGCATTAATGCGCCAGCGACGCCGTCAGACAGTGGAGGGAAGAATTCGCTAATCACCGCCGACATGTCGCCGTTACTCTCGACAGTGCGCGCCTGGAAAAATTCCGCGAGCTCCACAAAGTGTTCGCGGCGACCGAGCGTCCGCTGCATCCAATTCTCGCGCGAGAGGGGAGGGTCCGGCAGCGTGCGCGGCCGCGGCGCCTCGAGATTATTCTTCTTCAAATAGTGGCTCGCGAAATTGGCCAATTGCGCGTTGGTCGCGCCGATTCCCCGCAGTGCGACGAGCGCCTGTCGGAGGTGGTTCGCTTTGAAGCCGTCGTACTCGATGTGGTACTTGCTGCGTCCCAGTGAGCGAAACGTCCGCACAAGCTGGGCCATCTCCATTTTCAATCGCGCGTTACACGGCGCGATTCGCCGCAAAAAAAACGGCCTCGTCCACAAGTGCGCCCAGAGAGACAGAGAAGAAAGTGAAGGGACAGAGAGATGAAGAGCTCTAGACACGTGTTGCAAGTGCGTCGAGAGAGAAAAAACAGCTTGGGTTTGAAGAAGGGATCACGACCTCTAGTCAGCACGCACGTGTTGCGCCGAGTGGTTCCTAATACCCACCTTGTCTTCAATTTATAACCCCCACCATACCATGAGATGCGAAAAGGGCCATTGTTGCCGAGCATTCGCTTGATCTTGAGGTAACAGGCGCAAAAGTACAATTTTCTGGCGGCGAGAGTCCGCAAACACAGGCATGTGCGCAATTTCCCACGCTCCGAGAGTGGCTTTTTTGCCCACGCACACAGGTCCCTAGCCCCTTTCTCTCTCGTTAAAGCACGTCCCTCTCACTCTAAAGAGTGCGTGAAGGACTTGCGTGCACTGCGCCCGTTTGTTTAAGCTCTTTCGCTCTTTTAAACTCGGGTACCAAGGGACATGTGTGAGTAGGGTTCTATTTCCTACTTCGTTTGGAGGCGCTGGACGCCGCCACTCTTCGAACCCATGGACGCAGAAGAGGAGGCGGTTGCGCGCAAGGTACGCAGTGTTTCAAGGGATAGTCCACATATGTATTGGGAGTTTCGATCCACCGTGTCTGTGTGTGTGTGTGTGTGTGTGTGTGTGTGTGTGTGAGTGTGTGTGTGTGTTGTGTGTGTGTGTGTGTGTGTGTGTGTGTGTGTGTGTGTTGTGTGTGTGTGTGTGTGAGTGAGAGTGTGTGTGTGTGTGTGTGTGTGTGTGAGTGAGTGTGTGTGTGTTGTGTGTGTGTGTGTGTGTGTGAGTGAGTGAGTGTGTGTGTGTGTTGTGTGTGTGTGTCTGTGAGTGTGTGAGTGTGTGTGTGAGTGTGTGTGTGTGTTGTGTGTATGTGTGTGTGTGTGTGCGTGCGTGCGTGCGTGCGTGCGTGCGTGCGTGCGTGCGTGCGTACGTGCGTGCGTGTGTATGTGTGTGCGTGCGTGTGTGCGTGCGTGCGTGTGTGCGTGCGTGTGTGTGTGTGTGCGTGCGTGTGTGTGTGTGTGTGGTGTGTGTGTGTGTGTGTGTCTATGTGTGTGGCTGTGTGTGCTTGCGCGTATGCTTGTGTGCGTGTACTCATATATCCTTGTTGTCAAAATTTGTAGACGTGCCTGAAATGGTGCAACAGCGTCCTTGCTTCGCCCGCGGCGCTTCCCACGGGCTCCCAAGCGGTTCCGGCGGCGTCGTTCTCTTCCCAAGAATTCATCGATGGCACTGTCTTCAATCGTCTTCTGAGCGCATTCGGACTCGGCACTCGCACGCTCTCCCGACGCACGAGTCTCGGAGGCACGAGCATGGGAGGCGCGTTCTTCAACAGAGAGAATTACACGAAGGTGCTCACGACGCTGCAGGACGTCGGCGTGGAGGCGGCGAGGACAATCACGGCTGACGGTGTGTGTGCGCGCTCTTGCGACTACCATAGCACGTCGCGTAAAGATTTCCTTTGCATTCTCCATATCTTGTGTTCGTGTTGGTTTCAATGCTAGCACGGCCCTGCTCGGCGCTGTAGACATCTCTCCACCTCCTACCTCCGCCTCTTTTTGCTATTCTCTCCCCGCCCTAATCCTGTGTGTGCGTCTCTCTTACTGCAGATCTGATCATAAAGGAGTCCGTGAAGCCGGACACGCGGCCGTGGCGTGAGGCGCAGGAGCGCCGCACAGCCAACATTGTTCTTCTTATCGAGGGCCTCATGAAAGTGTATGGGTTTCCACTCCACTGCAAGCCGCCCGGTGAGTGTCGGGCCTTTTGGGTGTGGTGTGGTGTGTGTGTGTGTGTGTGTGTGTGTGTGTGTGTGTGTGTGTGTGTGTGTGTGTGTGTGTGTGTGTGTGTGTGTGTGTGTGTGTGTGTGTGTGTGTGTGTGTGCGTGCGTGTGTGTGTGTGTGTGTGGTGTGTGTGTGTGTGCGTGCGTGTGGGTGTCTTTGTGCATGTGTCTGTAGTGTTAGTGTGTGTGTGTGTGTGTGTGTGTGTGTGTGTGTGTGTGTGTGTGTGTGTGTGTGTGTGTGTGTGTGTGTGTGTGTGTGTGTGTGTGTGTGTGTGTGTGTGTGTGTGTGTGTGTCGTTCGCGCCTCACAAGCGGCCCTCTGCATTTTCAGCTCTCAGCGAAATTCAGTCGAGTGTGGAAGCCGACATTGCACGGCTCGGTCTCTCGGATGTGCGCGCCGTGACTTGGGTCTCGAGGTTTGTAAGCGAGTGCGTGCGTTCGTGCGTGTGTGTATGCGCGCTGTGTGTGGGTGTGTGTGGTGGGAATGTGTGTGCTTTGTGTGTGTATGTGTTGTGTGCGTACTCGCGCGCTTTCGTGCATGCGTGCGTTACGTGTGTTCAGAGTGCAAGCTTCGCGTCCGCGAGTCCGTGCCTGTGGATATGTATCAGCACGATCGCCGTGTTCGCTTATTCGCACCAATGCGCAGCTTTTCCGATGGCGCCCTTCTGCTCCTTCTCATTCACAAGTACCGTCCGGACATCCTTGCGAACTTGAACGGCGTGCTTGACGTGAGTGTGCTTGGGAGGCGCTTCGGAATGCACGGTGCTATCTGCGAGCGATTGTGCGCGGAGAGAGAGAGGTGGCAGTGGCCGAGTGCGAGACAGATAGTGGAACCATGGCGCTCCATTGCAACTCCCACACACCATTGCCTCGGCTAGTCCATCCCTCGCGTTGCCGTTACAGCCTCACTGTCCCTGCACGCGTGCCTGTTTCGCTCACGTGATCGTTTCCGCCCCCTCAGACGCCCCCTTTGGACAATGTGTCGACTGCGCTGGCGATGGCCGCAACCACCGGCGCGCCGATATTCATCGATGCGGAAGGTATGTGTCGACCCTGCTTCGCTCTTGTCTGCACGGTATCGTGGTCACGTGCGTGATGCACTGTTTGTTCTGTGTGTAAATCATGGTGCACGTGCCCGTTCGTGCGACGCAATGCAGCCCCTTTGGTGTTTTTTCTTGTGCGTCTGTGGTTTCGCCTGCATGCATCGTGAAGCGCATCGCGTGAACGCGCTTGAAAAAAGTGCGCGCGATTGCCTGTGAGCTCCTCGCTCAGTCTTTTTCGCCCCTCAGATCTCGCTGCGTCCCGCCTTCGGTCCCATTTAGTCGCGGCGCAAGTGGCCGTCATTCTCTGTCAGTTGCGGTGCCGCGACGGCAAGGTTTGTGCAGTGGCGATAGTGCTGCGGTAGTTCGTCTTCTTTGACATTCCTCTCGCCACTCGCAATCACATTCCACGGCACGTCTCACTTGCGTGCCTATGTCGGCTCACGTGACCACTTCCGTTTAATCGTGGCTTTCACACATTAGCATCCTTCCTTTGCGCCTCCTCCAACCAAGAGACCCCAATCCCACTCTTTCCACTCTTCCCCCACCCCCCCTCTCCTTCGCCTCGCAGCATGTGGACAGCACCTTTGGCCATGCAGCGTATCCCACGTCCTCATCCTCCACATTGACACGCGCGTCATCGCTCTCCGGCCGGCGCTCGAGCGAATACGGCGCCTCATCCTCTTCGTCCAACACAACCGCCGGCGCATGGGACCGCCCGGCGAAGGCTGCACGTGGTGCGCCGGCGTCGTCGGCCCCAGTGACGAGCCCACCGACGTCAGCTGCGGCAGAGTCTGGCGTTTTGGAACGGCGGCAGAGCGTGTCTTCTGAGCCGCGGTCCGCGCGACGCGTGCGAGCAGGGTCGATCACGGAGGCGGCGGTCGCCGTGTCGCCTGGCGTGGAACTGCCCGTGCATGCCCACAGCGAGGGCGCAAGCTACGGCACAACACCGGAGGGCCCGCGCACGCGTGTTCGACGGGCCAGCTCGATATCCCTCGAGAAGCCCATTCAGCTCTCGGCGCTTGCAGAGGTTGCGGACGCGCGCGGGCATGGGCGCGCGGACGTCTCTCGTGCGCCGGAGGCGGTCACCATCGAACGTCGAGCGTCGGTGGACTCGCCCGTCCGGACTGCGGTGCGACGTGCGAGCATCAAGCGGGGGCATGCGGAAGCGGCTGTGCGCGCCCTCATGACGCCTTTTGAAGTACAGGGTGTCGACGGCGAGGTTCCGCCGATTCCGCCTCTCCCCACCCTGGACGAGAAAGCGCCGTCGGCGCCTGCGGAATCACGGACGACATCGGCGCAGCGCCGTCATTCTCTCACTGCGCGAAAGGGAGTCGTGCGGCGCGAGTCACTCACCGAGACCGCCGCGCCCATTCCCTCCGCGCAGGCAGGCATTCCGCTGTCGATGCTCCTCCGCCAAGATTCGGCCGACACACGTGATGTGACGGCATCAGCGGCCGCGACACAGGCGATCCACCAAGACCCGAAGCCTCCGAAGGGCGTCGCTCAAAACCTCTCGAGTGCATTCAGCGCGGCCACCGACGTTCCCCAACAGCCGCCCGCGCGCGGTGCTGCGCCGCCGCCGGCCAGTGCCGTGCCCGCGCGTCCCCCATCGCCCAAGTTTGCCTCGATTTTGGAGAAGATGGACCGGCTGCTCGAATCGGCGGCGGTGGATTCGGACCCGGACGATGACGCCACTCTCGAAAGCGGCGACGCTCTGCGCCACGCAGTTGTGTCAAGGCAGTCCCACGCGACGGGGCGCACACTCACGGGTGCTCAGCCGTCGCAGCCCATCGCCATTGCCGTGGAGCCCACGGCCGCAATCGACGACTGTTCGAGGAGCGAAGGGGATGCCTCGTCCCTGGACGACCTTCCCCCGCCGCCGCCGCCGCCGCCCCCGTCGTTCGAGTCGCCCCGCCACTCGCTCGCGGTGTCCATGGCAGACACATTCGCGGCCGTGTCGACCGAGTGCCTGGCGCCGCCCGCGGGCCTTCCACCGCCCCCGCCGCCCCCAGAGGCCGCGGAGGACTCTGCAGATGTGGAGGAACAGCGCGACGACGCCCTTGCGCTCGTCCTTGAAGAGCTCCCGCCGCCTGTTCCTGCGCCTCCGCCCGAGGTCCATGCCGTCGCTGCCGTGCCTGACACACACAGCGAGGCGCCCACGGTGCCACCGACGCCGCCGCCACCACCACCCGAGGATGCGATCGACGAAGATGATGTAGCGCCGCCGCTGGTGATTAGCGCGCCGGTCGCTTCGATGGAGCCCTTGGAGGCGGCGAGTGCGTCCGTTTCCGAAGTTGTTGCTGCTGTAGCAAGCACATCGCGCGCACCCGAGCCCGCGCAAAACAAGGGGGCGACGGGTGATGGGGGCAGTGCGCTGGCCACGAGCCCACGCGCCGACAGTGCAGAGGGCGAGGAAGCTCCGCGCCGCCGCCACTCGGAGCCGCTAATATCGTCGCCGAGCGATTCGGCCGGCAATTCGAAGCCGCCGTCGCGCAAGGGGTCCTTCTTTGGGAATCTGTTTGACTCTTTCAAGGTGCCTTTCGCCTCGGCACGTGACAAGGACTCGCCCGCATCGCCGCAAGAGGCAGACGCGAAGCCAAGCTCAGCGCCCGTGTCGCCGGCCGTTACCAACGGCACCGAGACAGACGCACAGGCGGATCCACGACTGCATGCGTACTGCATTTCGCGCGCCGTCCACGAGGAGTCGGTCAAAGCGCGTGACGAGGCCCTCGCACTTGTGGAGCGGTTGCGGGAGGAGCTCGCGCTGTGCGAGGCGCGCCGCAAAATGGAGACCGAACAGATCCGCCGCCACACGGCGCAGCTCAACGAGGAGAGGGAAAAATACCTGCAGGAGCTTGCCGAGGGGATGCGGGAAGTCGGGCTCGAACGCGCCAAGTTTGACATGGAGCGGCGGGAAATCGAGGAGAAGGGCCGCAAGCTTGACGAGCTCGAGAAGGCACTCGCGCAACGGGAGAAACTGGTTGCGTCCGTGGCCGCCACGCGCGGCGAGGCAACGGCGGGTTCGGACACCCTCGAGGAAGAGCGGCGGCGACTGGCGACGGAACGTGCGGGGTGGGATGAGCTCGAGCGCGCGGTGATGACAGCCGCAAGGCTTGCTTGGGACGAGCGCGAGAGGGAAAAACTCGCCACGGAGCGACGTGCGTGGGACGTCGAGCAGCGGACAGCGCTGGCGCGCACCGCCTCCATCTCGTCCGGGCCATCAACCCCCACGAAAGCCGCGCCAAACGGGGACGACAGCTCGATGCGCGCTGCGATGACCGCCGCCCGGATATCGTGGGACGCCGCCGAGCGAGAGAGGATGGCGGCAGCCCGTCAGCGATGGGACGAGGCCGAGCGTGCCCGGTTGCGTCGCGAACTGAAGGAGTACGACGTGCGCGCGCGAGAGTCGTATTCGCACGAGGCACTCCTTGCGACGGAGGAGGAGCGAGCGGGTATTGAGAGGCAGCTGTGGCTGTTTGAGCGGGCGGAAAAGCGGCGCATTGCCGATCGACTGGCGCGCTTCGAAGAGGAGGAAATGCTGCGCATGAAGGCGCGCGTCGGCGCCGAGTTTGGACTGGTGGGCGATTGGTGGCTCTGTGCGTCAGTGACTCGTGTTTAATTGACTGGGCGATGGCTCAGTTCTGTTCAGCTCTCGCTGTGGTGTTCGTGGTACGCGTGCGTGTGCGCATGTGTCCCCAAGTGTCAGCAACGCTGGATTTCTCAGCTTGTTTGTGCACTATGGTCTTCTCACGACTGAACATGCTCCCCTTTGCCACTCCTTCCCAGGCCGGCAATGGGTCGGTGTGAGCCTGCGATTCGACTGACCTGCACACGTCACTGTTACTGTCGACTAAAGATTTCGAAAAGTGACATGGTACGCCTCGCAAAGAATGCGTCGTCCAATGCAAAGTGTGTGTGTGTGTGTGTTCAACTCTCTCGAAACGGACAGGAAGAAGCGCCGCCGAGATGGAGATCGAGGCACATGCAAGCACATGACACATAGACGCCCGTGCACACACACACACACACACACACACACACACACACACACACACACACACGCACGCACACACACACACACACACACACACACACAGGCACACACACTCACACAGACACACTCAGGCACAGGCACACGCATGAGCACACACAGGCGCACACGCACACAGGCACAGGTACCCGTGAACGGCGGTGAGGAGGTTTTTGTGATGTAACAAGGTGGATAGACGGGCTCGCGCTCAAACCGGACAAGGCAAACAATCTCACGCTGCAACACCAAACATAGTTTACTGGCCGCGACGGTGGCACGCGAAAGGGGTTCCGCCCGCGCGCAAAGCCAACCCAGCCTAAGTGCGATTCGGTAACCACAACAATAATAACTGCAATCAAATAACAAGCGCACACACGCACACGCACAAAGGTACAACAGACAGACGTTCGAATTCAACACCATTCACAAGACCCCTCCTTCCCTCCGACACTCCTCCGCCGGCGCTTGACCCGCCCTCAGCCATCGAGGACCGAAAGTAAAGGTTTCCACCAAACAGCCTCTCCATCCCTCCGGCACTCGCCCACCCTCAGTCTGTCACCCGTCGAGGACCGTCGCAATGATGGCGCCCCGAAAGTAAAGGTTTTCGAACACGTCGCCAGTGTACTCGTTCCCCGTATACCTCGTGGATTCAGTGCGCTCCATGACGGGCGTACCCTTTGGCGCAGGGTCGTCGTACAGCCCGTCCTCGAGAAAGGGAACGTCCGAAAACGGCAGCGTGGGCTTCTTGCTGGAAACGCCGCCGACATACAAAATGGCGGCCTGGTTGCACAGGTAGACGTTGTTGCAATACTGAATGTACCCATTGTCAAAGTTCTCAAACTGGCGCTGCACGACGGACAACAGTAGGAGGCAACTGAAGAGCCCGCGGTCTTCCACACCGTCCGACCGACGCGCTTCCGAGAGCGCGCGGTACAGGGTCGCGTCCATTCCCTTCAGGCAGACGCTGTCGAGAGGGTTCGCAAGCGCCGCCAGCGTGTACTTGTGGTCGAGGAGGATGCCGACGTGGCCCTTGTGGCTGCGCGCGATCGACGCGGCGCTCTCTGCGATGATCTCGCGCAAGGCGCGCGCCCTGTCGTCGGATTGCGCGCCGTCTCTCGCAATGGAGGAGCAAGATTCCGAGACGCGGACGCTCGGCGGCGGCGTCGCATCGATGGGGCGGGGGAAAATGGAGAACGTGATGGTCACACGGGCGCCCGACGTGACCCGCTGGACCTCATGGTCGCAGTCTCCGAAGAATGCGCATCACCTGACGTCGGGCCAGCGTCCGGCCGCCTGGGACGACTCGAACTCCACCTCCATCTCGCCGTGGGCAACCACGAGAGCGCCCCCCTCGTGCTTAACGGGCAGCGCGACCACCGCCGTCCCAATCATGTCGCCGCGCACGGGCGTGTCCACGTGCGGATGGAAGAACCCGCCCTCGCCGTACACGTTCAGCCTGTAAGGCACGACAGAAACACCGCGCTCTCCGAGCATGAGCGTCGCCTCGATATCGCCCTGCATGTTGGCGCAGAGCGTGTCCCAAAACGGGCCCTCGAGGCGAAACTTGTCCGGCGTGACTTCGAACGCCAGGCGCACCGACGGGTCGACGGCCGTCTTCATCGCACGCAAATCGCCAAAGGGCGCCTCGCGCGCCGCCACGCACAGCTCCTCGAGGACGCTCGCCGGGTTGCGAACAATGGCTTCACTGCCGGACGTGCGGGGTTCAAACAGCGGCACGGCCACCCACTGGCCGCCCGCGAGCACCTCCAAGGGGGGAACGCTCTCGTCCGCCGACACGTGTCCTTGAACAAAGAAGGGCTGCCCTTTGCGCAGCGCACGGCGCGACAAGAGGATCGCCTCCGCCGCGCCGCCGAGGCCCTCGCGCCCGAGCGCGCGGAGGTCGTCGAGGCTGAGGGTGACCTTGCCGTGGCGGCCCATTTCCGCGACACTCCACACTCCCTCGCGCATGCGGTTCAAGGGCTCCGTCTGGAACCAACACAAGTTGGTGTACGCGTTCGGTTCCCATTTGCGATAACCGGAGATTTCGCGCTCACCGAGGCGATACGACACCGTGTAGGGTCCGGACGTCAGGCTCTTTAGCAAGAAGCCCTCCTCCTTCTTTTCCTCCGCGCCAGGGCTCGCGTCGCCGTCCCGCTCGCGATCCCGGCAAATGTCGCGTAGGCGCGGGTACTTGAACGCTTCCACGAAGTCGTCCACGACGAACCCCAGGCCGCTCAGGGGAAAGTCGCGGTACTCAGACGTGTCCCCCGCCCTCTCCAAGTAGGTGCGAAACGCAGCGTACGCAGTCGAGAGGCTGGCGCCGTCGAGCACATTGCCGACGTTAATGGAGGTCTGAATATGAGCTCCGTCCTCACCGTCCTAGTCGCTTCCCTCGTCATACTCGTCGCTTCCCTCACTTCTCTCGCCCTCGCCGCTTCCTTCGGCATACTCGTCACTCCCCTCGTTATACTCGTCGCATCCCTCGTCCTCAACGCCCTCGTCACCCTCGTCGCTTCCCTCATCGTATCCCTGGTCGCCCTCAACGCTTTCCTCGCCCTCGTCGCCCTCGACGCTTCCCTCATTATATTCGTCGCTTCCCTCGTCCTCGTCGCCCTTGATGCTTTCCTCGTCCTCGTCGCCCTTGACGCTTCCCTCGTCCCCGTCGCCCTCGTCGCTTCCTTTACCCCCGTCGCCCTCGACGCTCTCCTCGTCCTCGTCGCCCTTGCTTCCCTCGTCCCCGTCGCCCTCGACGCTCTCGTCCTCGTCGCCCTTGACGCTTCCCTCGTCCTCGTCGCCCTCGTCGCTTCCGTTACCCTCGTCGCCCTCGACGCTCTCGTCCTCGTCGCCCTTGACGCTTCCCTCGTCCTCGTCGCCCTCGTCGCCCTCGACGCTCTCGTCCTCGTCGCCCTTGACGCTTCGCTCGTCCTCGTCGCCCTCGTCGCCCTCGACGCTCTCCTCGTCCTCGTCGCTCTTGACGCTTTCATCGCACCTGCCTTCACCCTGTTCGCCCTCCCTGTTACACTCCCCGTCGGCCCGTGTAACACGCGCGTCCCCCGATGTCACAGTTGATGGCGCGCTCTCCGATTCGGCCCCATCTGTGCCCTCTTGCGTTGACAGCAACTAAATGCGAGTGCTCAATGCAAGCACAACCGTATTTCTCTTTACCGGTTTGTGTATGTTTATGTGCGTGTGCGTGCGATGAATACCGTGCATGCGTGTGCGTGCGTGTGGTGTCTGTCTGTGTGCGCGGGTGTGTGCGTAAGCGTGTGGGCGTGTGTGTGTGTGTGTGTGCGCGCGCGCGCGTGTGTGTGTGTCAGCCTTTCGTGTTAACTGTGCTAGTAGTACCCACAGGTGGGGGGTATTTACTAGCAGAATTAACACGAAGCAACCGCGTCCCCGGGCCCTTCGTGTGGCCGAGGTTTAAGTTGCATGCTTCGACACTGCCAACAGTGAGGGCATTGTGTTTCTGCCGGAACAGGCCGACGACTCACAACACTGAAAACTGAAGGGCAAACTGAAGGACTTATGACGCCATAGCGGGCGATACACCGTCATAGCAAGTGTTACTGAGTTTTGCCGGACAAGCCGGCAACGGCCTGGGTAACAGTCCACGGCAATCGAACCATTCACTTCAGGTGACTGTCGCCGCAGCTGAGCCCGCCGAGAATGAAGTCGTCATGGGAACAAAGGAAGACAGCAGAACACATGCTCGCATGTAACCGCGCGCAGTCCGGGGCAGCACATACACGCAAACACAGCCCCATGCCACATTAGCAGAACTCCTGCGCGCGCGCAAGGGTTCGTGCGCGCACCACACATACACACACACACAGCCCCATGCCCACATTGTCTTCAGGCCAATTGCACTCGAACAGCCGGATATTCGACCAATTGAAAGTGGAAAAAATAAATGCTGTATAATAATTTTCCGGACCGAAATCCTGCCTCGCAGCAGCTTTTCGTGCTCGGCCGTCGTTATCCATCGCCAAGACCATTGGACTCGTGGTTGGGCGTTGGTGTTCGTTCGCAACACGCGCGTTCCCATGCGCCGCTTCAGTCGCTTTCGGTGTACTCGTCCGATTCCGATTCCGCGCTCTCCATATCAAACAGAGACCGCGACAGCTGGTGTGCGGGAATGGGCCCCCTCGACACGGATGGGCGCGACGCAGCGGTGGCGCCTTTCGTAGCGGTCGCGCCCGAGCCATTCGTGACGCTATTTCGGCCCGCGGCAGCGTCTGCAGAAGATTCCGCGGCACGAGCCTCGCGCGCGGGCTGGGGCAATATCGTCTCGTCCACTGGAGGCAGTGCTCTCGATGGAGTTGGCTGGCTCGCAGTGTTCGGCGCCGGAGGGTTCGATCCCTTTGGTGCCTCTGCGTTTTCCATGGACGTAGTGCGCCCCAATGGTTTGAACACGCGTCGAGCCGCCGTGCCGGGGTCGTCGCTGCCCCGCGGCCCGCGCCTCGGCGACGCTGGGCTGTTGAAGAGAGAGGACGCGTCCGTGCGTGCAGCGGGAGGAGGGCCAATAGCGCGGCGCCGAATCATGGACACGCCCGCGCGACCTAGCCGTCCGAGTTGCGAAATGATAACGGCGATAACCGCGATGACAGACAGGACGTAACTGAGGAGCCAGCCGAGCAGCGCAATGGCGCGGCCGCCGCCGGACGAGTTGATCCTGAGTTCGATTCCTCCCAACTGCAAATGAGGAGAGGATTTTCAGCCATACAACATTCAGCAATACATGTCCAACAAGTCATCGATCGTTTTTCGACAAAAGACGACCAGAACTCTGCGCAGATGGAGAGAGCGAGAGGGGTATAACGCGTAAAGCACGCACCCGTTCGTTCTGGTCTTCGACGAGCATGCGCAGCTGGTCCATGTGCGTCTGGTCGGCCTGGAACTTGTACTCGCTCTCCAGCTGTAGCTTCGAGATGGCCTCGCGCAATTCGATCATCACCGAAGTGGAGCCGCTGAACTCACGGACCAACGCCTGTGCGGATTCCGCGCATTAGGCAGAGGGAGAGATGGGACGGCGCGCCTTTCATAGCGATATGCCAACAAGATGACACGCAAAGATGCAGAGGCCACTTCGTTTTGACCAATGAAACATAACACACATGCACACATACACACGCACACGCACACCCACACACGCACCCACCCACCCACACACACACAGACACACACACACACAGACACACACACACACACACACACACACACACACACACACACACACACACACACACACACACACACACACACACACACGCACACACA
>CALSCQ010002930.1:0-31216 GCA_943704525.1 Pigoraptor vietnamica | reverse complement strand
CACACACACACACACACACAGAGACACACACACACACACACACACACACACACACACACACACACACACACACACACACACACACACACACACACACACACACAAACACACACACCAGACACACACACACCCACTCTCTCTCTCCCTCTCACAAACACAAACACGTGCAAAACACACATGCAGAACACACATTGCAAAAATGCACTGCGTGACACCCACTCGAGGTACTCCTTCTTGTTTGCCTCGGTCACAGGAATGTCTGCGCCGCCGGGCTTGAGCTCGTGCGTCTTGACCTCGCCAAACGAGTCGTAGTTGACGCTGAAAGTGAGGTCGAGGCCGCACTCGGTGATGTCGTTGTCCCTGCAAAAGCGCAGGACGGCGTGAGTGGCGCAATGAGGACGAGAGGCGGAAGACACCGGCACGTTCCAAGCAAACAGGGCGCATCAAGGGCAGGCGCACCTGATCCACACGAGCGAGTTGTAATACTCCTGGTCCACCGACTCCATGTCATCCATCGTCACCTGCTTGCCGAGCATGCGCTTGTAGAACGCCTGTGTGTGTGTGTGTGTGTGTGTGTGTGTGTGTGTGTGTGTGTGTGTGTGTGTGTGTGTGTGTGTGTGTGTGTGTGTGTGTGTGCGTGTGTGTGTGTGCGTGCGTGCGTGCGCGCGTGAGTGGGACGGCAGGCGAGTCAGTTACCAACCCTTACTGAACCAAACAGCAACAGAGGGCCCCTGCAAGCGAGCACAGCACGCGCACGTGCCTGCGTGAACCCGCAGTCGATGACCTTGCTGTGGAAGATGGCGAGGCCGACGACGCGCCCAATAAAATGGAAGTAGAGCAGGTGCTCGGGGTTGATGCCGGAGTCCGGATTGATTTGCAGTGCTGCGGACACGGACACACCACACGTGAGTGACATCGAAAAATCACGTACGCAAGGCAGCCAACAGTACTCCTCCTCCACATTGCCACACGTACACCCACGCAGGCGCGCACACGCATGCACGCACACGCATGCACGCACACGCAGGCACGCGACCCACTGTATGTCGTGTTGTCCGAGTACTGGAAGAGGCAGAACATCGGGTTGAGCATCTCGTGGCTCAGCATGAAGAACCACTCGCGCGCAATGCCGCCGTAGTCAAGCCCTGCCAGTCGCAATAAGGGTCGTCGCGTGAGCGAAAAAGAAACAGGGGGCAGGCGAAGCAGTGACGCATGCGTGCCACAACAGCCAGACATACACGAGGGTCGTCTTAAATCGTGAAACAAACTCGAAAGACAGGATGTGCCTCGTGCGCGCATTCTCAATGTACGAAGCACAAAGCAACGCCAGTCCACGACCCACCGTCCTCTCCGCGGAACTTGATCATCAGCCGGCGGTGGAGGTCGACGGGCTTTGTGTGCATGACCTGCTGCACCGAGTCCTGCAAGGGGTATCGGGGGAGTCAACGCAGGCGACAGGAGGGAAGAAGTTCAACTTAGCGTGTGCATGAGCTTGCGACAGCGGTGCGCAGGACGAAGACCGCACTCCTCACCCATACCCTCCTCTCCAACACAAACACACACACACACACACACGCACACACGCACACACGCGGACACACACACACACACACACGCACACACGCACACACACGCACACACACACGCGGACACACACACACACACACACGCACACACGCACACACACGCACACACACACGCGACATACCTCGAAGAGCGTCGCCCGCGAGACCTGCAGCTTGCACTCGCCGGGCAGGCTCATCTGCGCGAGGTTCATCCTGAAGTTCGCAAGCTTCACCTGGAAGTCCCGCTGGTACTTGGGCAGCGCCGCGAGGCTCTCCACGTACTTGACGCGCGGGTCCTCAAACGTCGTCGTGCGCGAGTTGTGGTCGACAAAGAACGGCCGCCCCTCCGCCGTGAAGCGCTGCTCCCAGCCGGCCGGCAGGGGCAGCGACGCGGGATTCAACGGAAGCGCCGCCCGACGCGTGCGCGGGTCGTCCCACGTCGTCTGCCGCGTGTTGTGGTCCACAAAGTACGCGCGCCCCTGCGGCGTAAAGCGCTGCTCCCATCCCGCCGGCAGGGGCTCGCTTCCCGCCGCACTGCCGCTCGCTGCACCGGCGGCTGCGGCTGCCGGTGTCGCGGCCGTGGCGGCGGCACCTGCGGTTGCTGCGGACGCTGCTCCGTTTTGGCCGTGCGCCCCGCTGCCCGACGTGAACATGGACCGCTGTTGGTGGAGCTGCCGCGCCGCAAGCTGGTTCGCCTGGTTCTGCCGCTGCCACCGCGCGTACGCGTCCATCGTCTCCGCCGTCGGGCGTACCCAAGTCGTCGTGCGCGTGTTGTGGTCCACGTAATAAGGGCGGCCGCGCTGGTCAAATCGCATCTCCCAACCAGCCGGGAGCGGGCCGGCGGCATCGGCCGAAGGGGGCGCAGCGCCTGGCCTCGCCGGAGTGGGCGCGGCATTCGTAGCTGCCGCTGCGGCTGCCGTCGCAGGGACCGACGCCACCGTCGGGCGCTCCCACGACGTCGTGCGCGTGTTGTGGTCCACGTAATACGGGCGTCCGCGCTGGTCAAATCGCATCTCCCATCCCGCAGGAAGGGGCGCGGCCGCACCGCCCGCCGTCGCCGCGTGACCGGCCATTGGCGACGCCACGGACGTCGACGTCGCATTGGAGGCCGCAGGGCTCCTCGAGGCGCGCGGGCTCGTGCTGTTCGCGTTGGCCGCGTTGCTTGCGGCGTTCGTCGTCGGCGACGTGGACATCGGAGAACCCCCCGAGGGCACTGCGAGCGATGGGAGCGGGACCGGCGCGGAGGTGCGGTTGCCCGCGGGCGCCTCGGGCGTGTCCCGGATGCCCATTGCCGCGAGGGCCGCCGTGGCGTTTGCGGGCGTCTGCGAGACAGGGCGGGGCGCGGGTGCGAGCGCGACTTTCAGGATGACCTCGCCCGCCGGCTGTTCCTTGTGAATGCGGTAGCGCACCTCGCGCTCCTCGGCAGCGTCCGCGGGAAGCGACGCGACAGGGACGTCGACATAGCCGACGAGCGCGTCCTTTGTCAGAAAGTGCCGCCGGTGGACCTCGATCGTCACCACCGACGCGGCACCCACCAGCGCCGTCGCCGTTTCGCCCCAGTCAATTGTCGGCGCGATGCGCACGCCGCGCGTCTTGAGCACCTGCTGGCCATCGACCGAGATGACCCCAAACGCCTCGGGACGACCCACGAGGCCCTTCACCCACGAGTCGCCGGCGAGGTCCTCCGCGCCAATCTGCAATGCGGTGTCCACTGAGAATGGTTCTTGATATGACAGCACACAACACACAGAGAATACACGCGAGCGGCAATGGCAAGGCAGCCATGCAAGTGTAATCGCTTGGCGATGAGCAACCGAAGGAGCACGAGGGACAACCAGATGAGCTATCGAATGGGGCATAAGGGACAGCCGGAGTGCACACGCACCAGCGTGATGCGCAGTTGCCGCAATGGGCCCTCAGACGGGCGGCGTGCGGCGGTGCCACTCGACGACGCCATCGTCAAAGGGGTGGCTTCCAACGCAGGTTGTACCAAGCGCAAGCCCGCTTGGGGGACGTCCGCGTGAGTGCCGAACGCCCCGCAGTGCAGCGGGGAGCGGTCGACAGCGGCAGATGCGGCGATGGCCCCAGGGGCCTCGTGCGCGCCGCCCGCACACGCGGGGTGCGACGGGTGCGCTTCGGCAGCGGCGGTGGCGACAGCAACTGAGGACGAGTCACGCGTGGCGTCCGGCGAGGGGTGCACGCGGACCATAGGGCGCAGGGCGAGAGACGAGTGCGGCGCACACGCACATGCAACGCACGCTCACGCGAGCAGCAAGCTATGCACACCTATTGCCGCATGGGACAGGGAGGGGCTGTGAGAACTCAGGGGGTGCACAGCGCCAGGGTCATGGGGCGATCTGACGGCGGTGTGTGAGCGCTTGCGAAGAAAACACGTGCGGTGTGTGATGTCGATGTGCCCTCCTCTTTAGCTATCCCAAGCAGCAACTGTTTCAACTGGCCAAAGGGGATAATCGCGGATTAGTCGGAGTCAGGGTAACCTCCACCACTCACCCAACATGGGCTTTGGCCGTAACTCCCACCACACACTCAACAGAACGAAAGTGCCCCGGATGCTCCCATAACACCCACGGCAGGCCGAGTGCGTTGTGCGGTGAGTGACGGCGGCGCACGGCAAACGACCACCGGCGAAATTGTATTGACCTCCGCGCGTTACTGCCGTGCGGGTGTTTACGGAACGCCGGGAGAGGGAAACAGCGACGCGCATGGATTACAGGGGGTGGGGCGTGGAAATGCCAGCCCGGCCCTCTTTGAAGCACGTCCGACATCAGCGCAACGGGCAACAAGAACGAAATACAGATGACCAACGTACTGATGGAAAAGCAGTTTAAAAAGAACGCTTGGCACCTTGCAACGCAAAGCAACGCGCACGCGCAATAGGCAAACGAAAAGAGAAAATGGTTACGCCAGCGATTGCGACTGCGGCTGCTGCTCGCCCTCGCGCGGCGGCGGCCGGCAGCACAGCATGCAACACGTCAGGCACGTGAACAGCACAAACACCGAGCCAATGGCAATGTAGATGGACGTGATGAGCCAGAACGTGAAGAGGTAGAGGGTGCGGTCGCAGCACACGTAGTCCGTGCCGGGGTCGTACCGGTACACCCAGACATTGCCGCACACGAACCACGCCGCCGTGAACAGCCGCACGAGCGTGATTGGGCACCCGCACGGCTCCTCCGTCTTCTTGCGACCGCCCGTCCCCGTCCCATCGTCCTCGCGATCCTGCACAACGCCGTCTATTGTCACTTCGGCACCGAGGGCGCGATCGCCACCGCCCGCCGCCGAGTCGCTCGTGTCCGAGCCCGCACGCGCGCGCTTCTTCTTCGTAGTGTACACCTTGGTTCCAATGGCATGCAACTGGAGCACAACGCCGCACACACCGCCGACGACGAGATAGAGAGCGAGCTTGTCCGACGTGCAGTGCGCGTCCCACTTTTTGGCCCCCATCACGATCATGGCCAAGGGAACGCCGAGCGACAGCGCAAACAGCGCAAGAACTCCGACGGTCCCCAAGAGAAGCAAAAGCACCGCAAAGATGAACTCGCCGACGGTGGAGGCGCGCGCGCGTTCGGCTGCAATGCGGCCGTACAGCGACTCGTACGAAGGCGGGACTATGCCAGACGGCGACCCTCCTGAAGCACGTGACCATTGCGTTAATTGTCGTGCACTCGACGAAAAAAGAAAACGGCCAACGAGCCAAAAGGGAGCCAAGTGCGACAAGCCAACAATGATATCTTCGCTTAAAGCACAGACAAAAGACAAAAAGAACGCAAATCTGAACTCAAGCAACGCCGAGGCACACCTTCGGCAGGGTCGTACGGCGGGGGCGCTGCAGACGAAGTCGAAGCACGACGCGATGCGTCCGTGGATCGGCGGCTGTTCTGCGGCGCCTGTTCCTCCGCCTGCAGCATGGGGGCAAGCGAAGACGCGCTGCCATTTGCGCTGCCCGCACTGCCGTAGTCCGGCGGGGGATCGTCCGCGCTGACGATAACCGTGCCCTCCCGTTGCGCCATGCTGTGCGACCACACACAGAGTGCAGGGCCCACAGACGCCTGCCGCAACTGTGCGCGTCCTCTCGCCCTCACACCCGAGGCCCTCTCGACCTTCGCACAGCAGCACGCGCTCGGCTTGAAAACGGAGGTGGGATGGGGAAGCTTTGTTCGCTCTGAAGTAATGCACACAAATTCGCACGAGTCCGGTGAGTTGCATAATTTGGAGGTGCGGCTAATTTCGAGTCAAATTTGGGTTCACCGCAAGTCATTGCGGTCCTCTTCTCTTTGGACAGTTAATTCGAAAATGTGCACAAAATCGAGAAATTTGACAAGTTTCAATATAATTTGACAGAGCTCGATCTTTTCATTGGAGAAAGTGTTAATTTGTTCGCGTTTTACAACGGACATCAAATCGCTGCTGCGGGTGGCACTCCCTCGCCCATTTTATTTGAAAAATCCGCCAATTTATGTGACAGAAGTGGAGCCAGACCGCAGGTGTCTCCGCGGGTGCGGCGAGTGGAATGCAGGGTGGAGGTCAACCGGACACGCCGTAATAATTTTTTTCTCATACTCGGTTCATAGTGAGTGGCAGTGGTAATAAAGGGGCGGTGGGCATTGTTGTTGTTTCAGCCACTCGGCCTCACCCCCCACACACCGCACACCTGCTCGCACACGCATGACACGCACGCACGCACGCACGCACGCACGCACGCACGCAGCCCTACGCATTGCGCACGCGAGCGGCGCTTGGGGACACGCACAGAAGAAGGCGCCGAGTGCTTGTCGTGTCTCTGTGCTCCCCTTTCGCAGCCGTTTCGCAATCGCGCGTGCACGCACACTCGGTCACGAGCACCGCAGCACGGCCCGCGGCACACGTAGCAGCGCGGGCCCCGGGCGGCTGCGGCGAGGTCTGTTGCGAGAATGTCGTACGAGCAGGACTTTGCGAACAATGGCCCCGCCTTCGTGGGTCAGATGAAGACGGGGGCGAACCTGACCAAGTATGGGCCGAAGACGCGCCCCGCCAAGCGCCTCTTTGTGCTCTCGACGGAGACGGCAGAGATCACGTGGTATGCGCCGCAGCGGAAGGTGGCGGAGGGCTCAAGTGAGTGCGATTCGGCGATTGCCGCTGTGGAAGTGCTGTCGTGCGTCGCTGAACCGCTGCGCACGCGCATGTGTGTGTGTGTATGTGCGTGTGTGTGTTGTGTGCGTGTGTGTGTGCGTGTGTGCGTGCGTGTGTGCGTGTGCGTGTGTGCGTGTGCGTGTGTGCGTGCCGAGTGTCAGTGTGTGTGTGTGCGTGTGCGCGTGCCGAGCGTCAGAGTGTGTGTGTGTGTGTATGGTGTGCGCAAAGTGTCTGTGCGTGTGGTGTTCATGTGCGAAGTACGCATTGCGTGTGGCGTGCTTCGAGTGACCCATTTGTTCGTCGGTTGCACGTGCTCCTGTGTGGCTATGTGCCGTGTGGATGTGCTGTGCGATTGCCGTCCACTCACACTGCGCACGTGCGCAGTCAATATCCGTGAGATCCGCGAGGTGCGCCAGTGCTCCAAGTGCCGCTACTTTGAGAAGGTCCCAGACGAACTCCGCGGGAAGGAGTCGCTCATATTCGAAATCCTCTACGGCTACGAATTCCGCCTCCGCACCGTCTTCCTAGTCGCCGAGACACCCGAACAGTATGAGGTGTGGGTGCAGGGCCTTCAGTTTCTCATTGCGAACGAGGCGTCGAACCCCGAGTCCCAGGCCTTGAAGACGTGGGTGCCGCCGTGCTCACGCGTTTGTGCAAGCGGTGAAACATGAGCGACGCATGCGCACATACGAGTGACTTATGAGTAGTAGTAGTGTGTATGTGCGTGCGTGTGGTGTGTGCGTGTGTGCGTGCGTGTGTGCGTGTGCTTGTGTGCGAAGCGTGTGCATAGTGTGTGTGCGCGTATGTGTCTCTAATGTGCTGGGTACTCTCGCGCGAGTGCCGACAGTTGCGGGGCGTGTGCGCGATGTTTGTGCTGGTGTCTGAGGTCACGTGCGTGTGCAGGTGGCTGCGCAAGGAGTGGGCCGAACTGCCGCGCACACAAAACGACCGCGTGGGACTGAAGGAAGTGACGACATTCCTCACGCGCGCCAACATTAAGCTCAAGAAGGAGAAGCTCAAGGAGGCCTTTTCGGTGCGCATCACGTGACGCACCGCCCCGTCCCACCCGCACCCTTCGCTCTCGCCCCGTACTCCATACACTCGCATGCATGCAGAAGCAGAGCGATCCAAACACAGCAGCCTCCCTGTCGGTGGCGTGTAGAGTCGATGTCACCCACCCCCAATGATTGGCTATTGAACATACTGGGGTCTCTGTTGCGACTGCTGGCGATGGCGAAGGTATGACCGTGCCCTCTTCCCTCCAACCCGCAGAAAGTGGACCGCGCGAACGGCGGGCTGATTGGCTTTGATGACTTTGTGGAGCTGTACCACACGCTCGCGCGCGTGCAGCAGGTCGAGACAATCTTCAACCACATCACAAACAGCCGCCCCGTGATGACCCTCGGCGAGCTCCAGCACTTTATGATCAACGACCAGAAGGTGCTGCTCCTCTTGCTGACTTGTGTTGCATGGCTTATGTGCGTGCGCGCGCGTGTGTGTGTGTGTGTATGTGCGGGTGTATGTGTGTGTGTGGGTGTGATGTGTGCACGTGCGTGTGGGTGCGTATTCTCATGGGTGCTGGGTGTGTATGTGCATGTGTGAGGAAGCACACAGCAGAACTGACGGTTCTCACACAGCAGAACTGACGGTTCTGACCCCCCCCCCTCCGTCGCCCGCAGGAGGAGCGCGCGCGGGACCCGGCGTACGTGCGCCAGGTGATGCATCTCTTCATGGAGACAAAGTCGCTCAAGACGGAGCCCGCGTTCACCATGAAGCACTTTCAGATGTGGCTGCTCAGCCGCCACAACGGCCTCGTCGACGAGGTGGCCATGTCGCAGGTCGCGCAGGACATGTCGCAGCCCCTCTCGGCGTACTACATTGCGTCTTCGCACAACACGTGGGTGCCCTCTTGGCCGCCGTGCCCGCGTGCGAATGTCTCTGCGCTGGCCATGTTTGTTGCTGTTGCATTCACGTGTGTCAGAGGGATGGCGAGGGCTGCTTGCTCACGTGCCGTGTGACTGCAGCTATCTCACCGGCGATCAGTTTTCGAGCGAGTCGTCC
Organism: Pigoraptor vietnamica; assembly: GCA_943704525.1. Lineage (NCBI taxonomy): Eukaryota > Filasterea > Ministeriida > Capsasporidae > Pigoraptor > Pigoraptor vietnamica. The sequence continues at coordinate 22,460 of CALSCQ010002930.1, read as the reverse complement.
GTCGAAGCGTACATTCGCACGCTTCGCAACGGCTGCCGTTGCATTGAGCGTGAGTGTCGTGTGTGCCGCATGCATGTGTACGTGTGTGTGCGTGTGCATGTGTACGTGAGTGTGCGTGTGCATGTGTACGTGTGTGTGCGTGCGCGTGTGGGCGCGCTGCCTCGATTGTCCGTCCTTACCCGCGTACCCTTGCCCCTCGTCCAGTCGACTGCTGGGACGGCGCGGACTTTGAGCCCATCATCTACCACGGCCACACGCTGACGTCCAAGATTAAGTTCAGGGACGTCGTCGCCGCCATTCGCGACCACGCGTTTGTGGCGTCGCCGTACCCCGTGATCCTCTCGATCGAGAACCACTGCTCGCTCGAGCAGCAGCGTGTGATGGCGCAGGTGTTCCGGGACACGCTCGGCGACTTTCTGCTCACCGCGCCCGTTGGGAAGAACACGGAGTTCCTGCCCCCGCCCGAGATGCTCAAGTACAAGGCACGTGGGCCCAAGCGCAGTGCGCCCGTGTGTTGCGTATTGTCAGAGGGGGGCGTCATCTGCTTGCGTGTGGCGTCGGCTTTCTGCGCAGACTTTAGGGGGGGCTGTCTTGTGCTCCGTCGTGCCCTCCGCTGCACATTGTGCGAAGGAAGCGCCCCTTGTTCCGTGTGCTCGTCTCAGTCGGTTGGATGCGCCGCAGGTGATCATCAAGAACAAGAAGCTGAAGGAGGGCGGCGGCGAGGATGTCGTCGTGGAGCAGACGGCGCAGGACCGCCTGTCGTCGAGCGACAAGACCGGCCCGCTGTACTTTGAGGACCCCTCTGACCGCGAGTGGCACCGCTACTCGTTTGTGCTCGCGTCGAACCGCCTGTACTACGGCCGCATGCCAGAGGCCGAAGAGGAGGAGAAGGAGGAGGAGGAAGAGAAGGAGGAGCGCAACGACAAGGAGTACGAGCTCCACTTTGGCGAAAGGTGGGGGTTCTCGTGTGTAGCATCAGTCGCTCGCGTGCATGGCGACGCGGCTCACCCGTCGCTTGTCCTGACAGGTGGTTCCACGGAAAGCTCCCGAACGGCCGTCCGGACGCCGAGCGGCTCCTCAAGGCATACGACGGCCCCGACGGCAGCTTCCTTGTGCGCGAGAGCGCGACATACGCCGGCGACTATTCGCTCTCGTTCTGGTGGGTACCTCATGTCTCACTCAACGCCCATCGCTCCTCTACTCACTCAACGCCCATTGCTCCTGAATGCCCATCGCTGCTGCTGCTGCTGGTCGCGTGTTGTGGTGCTGATGCGCGTATTGCGCACGCACGCAGGCGCAACAAGGCGGTGAACCACTGCCACATCAAGTCGCCGTCGGAGGGCCGTTACGCGCTGACGGACCAGATCTCCTTTCCCAACCTGTACGAGCTGATCGAGTACTACCGCCGCGAGCCCCTCAAGAGCGCCAACTTCCAGCAGCTGCTCACCGAGGCCGTGCCGCACGTGGAGAACTACGAGACGAAGAAGTGGTTCCACAAGGCACTGTCGCGCGTGGACGCCGAGAACCTCCTCCGCATGGTGCGCAAGGACGGCTCGTTCCTCGTGCGGCAGAGCGAGACGGAGGCCGACAGCTTTGCGATCACGTTCCGGTAAGAGTGTGTGTGTGGGATGTTCTGCTTGTGTGCGCAGACTCTCGTTCGTTTGAGCGTCTGGGATGGGCACGGTGGTGGCACGTGTGGCTGACCCCCTTCCTTTGCTCTCCTTAGCGCGGAGGGGAAGATCAAGCACTGCCGCGTGAAGTTTGAGGGCCGCCTGTATGTGATTGGGAACGCGTGCTTCGAGTCGCTCGATGAGCTCGTCAATTACTACAAGAAGCACACGCTCTACCGAAAGATGAAGCTCAAGTACCCCGTGTGCGCCAAGGTGACTTGTCTGGCACTCGGCACGCCCCTGCCGCAGACATCCCCCTCTCCCCTGCTGGCACCCATGCCCCTCCCCCCTGTTGGCAATCATGCCCCTGTTGGCCTCATGCCCCTGTTCTAGACATCCCCCTCCCCTGCCGCAGACATCCCCCTCTCCCCTGCTGGCACTCATGCCCCTGTTGGCACTCGGCATGCCCCATGCCCCTGTTCTAGACATCCCCCTGCTGCAGACATGCAAACATCCGACGCTTTTGCTCTTGCGTCTCGTGTGTCACACTTGCCTCGGATGCGTGTGGCTGGCACTTTAGAATTTGGCTCACATTTCACGTGCCCTCCCGCCCTTCTTCGCTCGGTCGCGCAACCGCTGTCCGTCCCCAGGAGTTGCAAACGGGCGAGGTGCGTGCCTCTCCTCTGCTTGTCCTGCCTCGCAACGTGTGATTTGTGCCCCAACCCCAACCGTAACCAACCCTTTTGTTTTGCAGGCACCTGAGGAGGACGACATTTACATCAGCGAGTCGCACTACCAAGAGCCCAACGAACAGAAGGTGCGTGTGTGTGTGCGAGAGAGAGAGGCTCTGTGCGGACTTTTTTGGGCTGCGTGTGTACGCGAAAGAGTGCTATTGCTGCTGTTCCTGTGCAATCGAAGGGCCGAGCGCATCGAGTGCGCGCGGTATACTGACCCGCCCCGTGCGCAGGTGGTCGTCAAGGCGCTCTACGACTACCGCGCGGCGCGTGCCGACGAGCTGTCGTTCATGAAGGACGCCGTGATTGAGGGCGTCGTGAAGCTCGACGGCGGCTGGTGGGAGGGCGAGCTCGGCGGCGCGCGCGGCCTCTTCCCCGCCAACTACGTCGAGGAAATTGACGTGACGTCGCAGCCCGTGGTGAGTCGCCGGTTGCAAAACACGCCGCCCCGCTCTCGCTTCACTCCTGACACACGCTCGCTTTCCGCGTGTTGCGTGAGCAGGACGAGGGCGACAAGGACTCGCCCCTCGGCAACCTCCAAATTGGCTATGTCGACCTCATGGGCTCTGTCGTCAGTGGGTGTCCGGCGCACTCTTACCTGTCGGTGCCCTTTCACTGTGCGCGTGCGTCCGTGCGTGTGTGTTGTGCGTGCGTGTGTGTGTACATGTGCTGTGCGTGCGTGCGTGCGTCTCACTTTGTTACTCCGCCGCAGTCCCCGATCGCGTCCGCCTGCGCGCCTTTCAAATCAAGACGGCCGGCGGCATCATTGTGTCGCTGCAGGGCGAGAACGAGCAGGTGCGGTGCCTTGCGTGCGGACGGAGAGTGTGCCCATGCGCAAGCCCGCGCCCTCTTTGTTTCTGTCTGCTCCCTTTGAGACCACTCACTGGTGCGTGTGACAGGACGCGGCCGAGTGGGTTGAGGCGCTGAAGGCGGCCGGTCGCGAGGCGGGCGAGAAGGCGGTGAACGTCAACCGCGCGGTCGCCAAGCAGAAGATTGCGAAGGAGCTCTCGGACATTGTCGTGTACTGCCGCTCGACGTCGTTCGAGTCGTTTGAGGCATGCAGGGGTGCGTCTGAGTGGCAGCCGCGCGCGCCGTGCGTGGTGCGCCTGTGCACACTTGAGTGCAGTTTCGCTCGTGATATTGAGCGCGTGCCGTTTGCGGTTTGCAGAAAAGGGCAAGTTTTACGACATGTCCTCGTTCCCCGAGAACAAGGCGGAACGCCTCGCACGCCGCCAGGGCGCCGAGTTCATTGAATATCCGCCCATTTTCAGATGGCACTGCGCCTGCGCGTGCGTGTGTTGGTGTGTGTGTGTGTGTGTTTTTGTGTGTGTGTGAGAGAGAGAGAGAGAGAGAGTGTGTGTGTGTGTGTGTGTGTGTGTTGAGTGTGTGTGTTGGTGTATGTGTGTGTGTGTGTGTGTGTGTGTGTGTGTGTGTGAGTGTGTGTGTGAGTGTGTGTGTTGGTGTGTGTGTGTGAGTGTGTGTGTCTGTGTTGGTGTGTATTGGTGTGTGTGTATGGGTGTGTGTGTGTGTGTGCGTATTGTGTGTTGTGGGGTGCTGGGACTGCTGTGCGCACCATGTTTCCCTTAACTCCCGTTGAGCACGTATAACATCCGCCAGTTCAGCCGCATTTACCCCGCCGGCAAGCGCGTCGACTCGAGCAACTACAGCCCCGAACTCCTGTGGAACGTGGGCAGCCAAATGGTCGCCCTCAACTACCAGACGCCGGGTGAGAAAGCGCCCACGCGTGTTGTGCCGCATGTTTTTTTGGGGAAGTGACTGTGGGATTGGATTTGGAAGAGGGGGGGGGGGGTGGGGATGCTTTGCCTCTGTCGCACCGCACTGACCCTCCGTTCCCTGCGCCCACAGACCGCCCCATGCAGATCAACGAGGGCTTCTTTATGCAGAACGGGCGCTGCGGCTACGTGCTCAAGCCCGAGGTGCTGCGGACGGCGCTGATGTGGAACCCGAACGACCCCTCGGCGATTCCGTCGGCCACCGTCAAGCCCGTCCACGTCAAGCTGCTGGTGCGTGCGTGTGCTCTGCTTCGCGAGTGGCGGGTGCAGTGGAGTGTCCTGCATAGGCGTACTTACGTCGCTGGGCGTGTACTGACCCCTCCCCACGTACCTAACACACACACAAATACGCGCACGCGACCCGCAGGTGATATCCGGCAAGCACATTCTGAAGACGGGCAAGGGCATTGCGTCGCCGTTTGTGGACATTGAACTCATCGGCTGCGAGGTCGACCAGAACGTCAAGTACCGCACAAAGACGAAAGGTGCGTGCGCCGCTGTGACGCTCGTGAAGCAGTTGCGACGCCGCTGACTGTTGCCCGTATTGTCCTTATTCAATTCGCTCAATGCGCTCCTTTCTCTCTGCCGCAGCCGACAACGGCTTCAACCCGGTGTGGTTCGAGGTGTGGGAGTTTGACGTGCGCGTGCCGGACCTCGCGATGCTGCGCTTTGCGGTGATGGACGAAGATATGTTCGGCGACCCGAACTTCATCGGGCAGGCGGTGGTCCCCATGTGCTCCATGCGGACAGGGTACCGCTCGATTCCCCTCCGCAACGGGTACAGCGAGAGCCTCGAGCTCGCGTCGATCTTTGTGCACGTGGAGATCACGACGAGCAGCGAGAACAACGCGCTCGCCACGCGCATTTCGCAGCTGCGCGACCAGATGAAGCTGCTGGCGGAGCAGATGGACCGCCAGGTATGCGCCTGCTGCGCGCGTATGTGTGCGATTGTTGTGCCAGCGTGCCGCACGGGCGTTGTGATGAGTGGCGTGTTATGTGGCGTGTGATGCGGCTTGTGACTTGCGATGTCCTTTGTTTGTTGCTCTTTACCTCCCCTGAGTACTCTCGATGCTCACGGCGGTGCGCAATGGCAGGTCAAGCTGCGATATGGCGCGCAGAACCTCAGCAACACTGCGGAGAACAAGACGCAAAAGGCGGAGGCCCTAAAGGCCGTGCGCGAGGCCGAGAAGACGATCCTCTGGCTGCAGGTGGGCTTGCATGCCGCCCTCTGTCTGCGCGCCAGTTGTTGTGCGCGGTACCGTGCGCGTGGCTGACACAGTGCAACACCGCAGGGCGAGGTGAAGAAGACGGAGGCGGAGCTCATCGCGCTCACGCAGCAGCAGCAGGCCAGCCGCGAGCTCCCCTCGTCGTCGGCCGCGCCCGGTGCCACGCAGAGCGGCTACGGCACGATTGGCCACGGCACGGGTACGGTCGGCCGCGGCAGCGTGCTCTCGGCCATGGCGCCGCCGCCCGCCTCGCGCAGCGACTCGCTCTCGCGGGGCTCGAACCCGCCGCTGACGCCCGACCCCGTCAAGCGCGTGTCGAAGATTGAGCGGCTGGCTGGTGGGACGCCGCCCGCAAGCCCAAAGCCGCGCTGAGGCCGCGGAGCAATGAACGGCCGGTGCATTCAGACGAATTGTGTGCGAGTGGCAGAGTGCAAGTGGTCATGTTGGCGATGGCAACTGACGGGCCGCACTTGGACGCCTCTTCTTTTTGTACCTGTTTCGCAGCGCTTTGTGCAATTGGCTCTATTAGAACGCAGTGAACGGGCCGCTGCTTCAGCCTCCCGCAGACCCGCCAAGGGACGCGTGGGCTGGGCAAACCCCCCTCACGCAGACAGATCCCCAAGCACGGCAGTCCAGGCGTCGGACTGTTCGCGCGCAAGCGCCGCCTGTGCACGCGCATAATCCGCAAAAGCGCGGGAAAGTGATGCTACGCGCGCCTGAACGCAGCCCTCGAGCTCGCGCTGGAGCACGCCGTCGCACGCGGCGAGGCGCTGCTGGAAGACGGCCACCTCCGCCTCAGCCTGCACGTGCCACTGTCAGCAACACGCAACGACACGGCGCAGGGCGGGCGATGCGACTTACCGCATCGAGCTGCTTCTTGGCCCGCGCAGTCTTTGTGGGATCGTAGTCGAGCGACCGCTTCTGCTGCGTGTGCGCGCCGTCCTTCGCGCGTGCCTGGGCCACCGCATCCCGCAGCACCGCCACAATCGCCGTGCGCACGTTGAGGGCCGTCTTCGTGGCCTCCGCGTCACGTGCGCTGCGGATGTGCACCGAGTCTTCCATGAGCAAGCAGCAACAAAAGGCACCGCACACTATTAACATGTTACTCACGCGGCACTCCAATCCGCAGGGGCACGCGCGCAGTGAGACCGACAGTGGCGCGCACGCAACACACGCACCTCTCAACCACCGGGTCGCCCAGCACAAGCACGTCCGCCAGCGCACGCTCCTTCGACAGATTTTCGGCCGCAATTGCCGCTCGGCCGAGGCGACCTGACGTCACCACATCAGACAAGGGCTGGCACACACACTCGCACGCACGCAGCGCACCAATCCAGTATGCAGGTACCACTGGACGCGCGCGCTACCTACACAGCGCAAATCCAGCCCCGGAGTTGCGGTCCGTCTCGCCCTGTCCAACGCGCAGCAATTCGCGTCCAAATGCACCGCCGGCCTCCGCACACGCGCGCGCGGCTGCCTCGTACTCCGTGAGTGCCGCCACCAGCCGCCACGACCGATCGGCGCACGCCCGTGTGCGCTCTCCCGCAACCGCAAACAGCTCGTCGTCGGCGGTCGGCTGCACGAGCACGTCGATGCCGTCCACATTGCGCACGTGCGACGCCGTCGGGGCGCCCTGCACGCGCTCGCTCAGCGCCCGCAGGAACCCCCCAATCCGCGCCTTGGCAGAGGGCGCGGTAGCCGTCGCCGTCGTCGTCACGCCACCGCCCACGCCGCCCTCGCCGGGCATCTCACGAAACGTGGTGAGGCTGCTCGCCGTGTCCACGCCCGCGCCAGCCGAGCCCGTGAGGAGCAGCGCGCGGAGGTGCGCATAGCGTGCGTGTGCGGACGGCGCTGCCCAGTGGAGCACCGCGGGCGGCAGGTCCTCGGCCAGGAGGAACTGGTACAGCGCAGGGTGCGTGGAGAGCACGGCATGCGCGCACACGCGCTCGAGAAAGCGCTCGAGGCGACGGCGCTTCTTTTCGCAGTGGAAGGCGTCGCCGTAGTGCGCGGGGTTTGGGCTGCGCAAGGGCGGCCCAGCAGGACGGTCACGCGGAGAGAACGGGTGAGATGCGGCCAGGGCCAAATGTCATCCGTTGTCCGCGCACAGCGACGTGCGTTGAAGCAAAACAAGCACAGAGGGGGGCTCAGCAGGGCGCGCAGTGAGTGAGACGCACCTGTCTGGAAGGGAAGGTACGACGACGCCGGGGTGTGCGGTGCCGAGCGCATACACGAGCCACTCGAACGCCGCAAAGGGGCGGCGCACGGAGCGCGGGAGGGGCACGCGGGAGTACTCTGCCAGCACCAGCGCCTGCGCCGTGCGCGCGGCATCCGGCAGTCGCGTCGTGGTCACGCCAAACACAAGGGCGCGCCGCTCGGGGTCGACCACGGGCGCAGAGACAGAAGCAAAGGCAACGCGCCGACGGGCCGAGGGGGCGCGCGATCGCGGCGTCACGGCAGGCACCTGCGGGGGGCTTGTGGGGGCGCTCATGGCCGCGCTGTGTTGTGCGCGCTATCGTGCGCGTGCGTGGTGCGGCGTGCGTGAGTTTTTCGCGCGTGAGGATGCGTGATTAGAGCAATACGAGCATGCGCGAGTGCCAGAAGCGAATGCGCTCAGTGTGTGTGTGTGTGTGTGTGTGTGTGTGTGTGTGTGTGTGTGCGTGGTCGGCTGTGTGGGTGCTCCACTTGCCTGACTGATTAGAATTCAGGCCATGTTGGCGCCCACGACGGCCACATCAGCCAACAGCAAAGCACGCGGCTGCTCAACCGCTCTCCCTCGCCCCTTCGTACTGCAAGGGCGCTCCACGCGGCTGCCGGCTGTCGCGAGGGCCTCTGCGTTCCGATGGGGTCACCGCACGTGCACACGCGGCGGACTGCGCGCGCCTCTCACACACACAGGACACAACCGCACGCACACGCCCATGCGCCGGTGCACGGAGGAGCGCCCTACCCGTCGCCGCGCGCGCTCGCGGAACAGCGGAGAGTTGCTCAGGAGAAGAAGCGAGTGCCACGGGTGCGTGCGTGTGTGTGTGCACGCGTATGCGTGTGCGTGTGCGCGTGTGTATGCGTGCTGCGTGTGTACGTGTGCGTGTGCGGGTGTGGTGTGTGTGTGTGTATGGTGTGTGTGTGTGTGCGTGTGTGCCTGTGCGTGTTTATGCGCACTTGCGTTATGTGTGTGCGATTTGTTGCGTGGTTTGTGCGTATGCCTGTTGAACCGTGCGCTGATGTGACGCCTTTGCTGATGGTGTATTGCGCAGCTGTCGTTTCCTGACGATGTCGTCCACCGCACGTGGTCCCTCCACCGCTGTTCGCCGCTTCACGGACTCCCGCAAACATCTGACGGCCTCGACCGCATCGCGCGCGCCCTTGCTCTCCACATAGGGAGCGCGCGCGGGGGGGAGACGGTCCCCGGCGCCGTCCACGCCGTGCGCGTCCCGGGCTTTGCGATCGAGCGGGGGGAATCGGAGGCCGTGGCCGTCGTGGTCATGCCGGCGGAGAAAGAGGACGAGCAGGATGGGGCGGGCGAAGGGGCGGCGGAGACAGAAGGCGCACCGCAGCCACTGTCGGTGGTGCTGCTGTGCTCGGTCGGTGCGAGCCACGGCGCGGCGGGCGGCGGCGCGGACGAACCCACGCGCCTCCCCCTTGCGCTGGTGCGGGGCCATGCGGCGACGGCGCGGGCGGCCGTGCAGTTCCTGGAGCGCGCGCTGGACTGCCGCATCGTGCCCCTGAGGCTGCCCCCCGCCGAGCTCGCGTGGGCTGCGGGCGCTTGGGCCGTTGCGCCCGCGGACAACGACGCCGCCGCCAGTGACAACGAGACACACGGCGCGCGCTTTGAGCGGCCGCGGCGACCGCTGACGCTGACGTACGACATGCCGCCGCCTGTCGCCGGCGCGGGACTTGCGTCGGTGGAGGTGTCTGTGGATCCCGGGACGCTCGTGCGGCTGGCAGAGGCGGTGGCCGCGGGCGGGGGCGACCTGGCACTCCTGCGAGCGGTGGAGAGCCACATTGCGCGCGTGTTTTCGGTGCGGCTGTCTGCAGCGGCGCTGCGGAGCGTCGGCTGCACGCTTGGGCTTGTCGCGCGGGAAGGGCTACTCAAGCTGCTCGATGGAGATCCCGGGAGTGCGCTGCTCGTGCTGCGCCACCTCACTGCCCTCGCACAGTGAGAGCGCAGGTGCGATATGCTGTTGCTTCCTCGTCCACGCACGACAATCGCCACTGCTCCCTTTCTCCGTCTGCTCGTGCGCGGCAGGCCAGCCAGTGTGCGGTCGGCCGGGCTGCTGGCGCGCGGATTTCTCCTTATGCCACACACACGGATTTGTGCGGCCACAAAACACACGCAAGAGCAACAGGCAGGCAGACTCTCGCGCGGGGACCAGAGCCAATTCACTTGAGTTTACTGTTGCACTCAGCGTGCCAGTCTCTTATTGTGCTAGGACGGAGTCCAGTCGCACTTCTGTTACTGCCGCACGCAAGCAACGGGCGCCTCACTTGCCCTTCTTGCCCTCCGCCGCGCGCTGCTGTGCGGCCACGGCGCCGACGAGCACGCCCCACGACTGCCACATGAGCAGACCGGGCACGACGACCCACAAGCCGTTGAAGAACCAGAGGTAGACCCACAGGTGCAGCGGATTGGCCGTGTTGAGCGCCTGGGAGCCCGTCAGCCACTCGGGGCAGAAGGTCATCCAGCCTGCCGTGGCGAACGGACAAGGGGGTCAGCGGAAGCACAGGCGCGTGCCCAGCGACTGCAGTGGTGAGGAGAAGAAAGGAGGGCGCGACTGTAATGCGGTCGTGCATCACAGCCTGCGCACCTCCGTAGAGCTCGCACACGCAGAGGACGACCTGGAGGTAGTGGCGGCTGGGGCGCTTGTTGATCATGGCCCACAGCACCGCAAAGCAGAGAAACCCGTCAATGACGACGGTCAGAATCTCGAGCGAGACGACGGTGGGGTCCGCGTGCAGCCAGCGCGAGTCGGCCTTGCCGTACTCCTTCCCTGCGGCGGCGCAGTATCAGTCGAGGGAGTCCAGATACTCTGCGCATGGCTGCGACAGACGCCACAAGAGACAACACGGGCCACGCACAGACACAAGAGACAACACGGGCCACGCACAGACACAAGAGACAACACGGGCCACGCACAGACACAAGAGACAACACGGGCCACCCACAGACGGTCGCAAAGACGCTGTCCGACTTGTTCACGCCGCCCAGGAGCGAGAGCACGACAAAGGGGCCCTCCTGCGCACGCACGCATGCATCAGCACGTGACCACAACCTGGAGTTCGGCCTAAGGCCACCAACGCACCAGCGAGAGGTGGATGAAGCCGTCCCACGCAAGCCAGATGAACACGAGGCGCTCCGTGCCGCGAATGTGCGGGGCGAAGACGGCGCGGACGGCGAGCGCGAGCACGAGCAGGAGGACCGTGAAGAGCAGGCTGTACACTGTCACCGCGTGCTCCGGAGGCACGTGCAGGGCGGCAAAGGGGGACTCGGCCATGTTTGTGGCGTACCAAGCTGTTATGCTGGCGTACCAAGCTGTTATGCTGCGTGCGTGCTTTTGTGTGTGTAGTTGTGTGCGTGCTGCGTTTGTAAAAGTCGAAAAGGGCGCCAACGGAGTGTCCAGACACGGGTGACATGGAATATGTTATTTGGCACTGCGCTCAATGTCGTCGCGTGGGTTCCCCTCCCCACCCCTCCCCCTCCCCGTCGCCGTCCAAGGGCTCCTCCGCGCACGCGTCGTCTTCGTACGCTTCGTCCGCGCCGTATTCTGCGCCCTCTTCCTCCCCTCCTTCCCCTTGCTCCTCTTCGAACGCGTGCTCGCCCTCCGCCTCTGGGTAGCCCTCCGCGCCATAATCGCCCTCGGCCTCCCCCGCGCCGTCGTCGTACTCGTCGCCGTTGACCCCGTACTCCCCTCCCGCCTCATAGTTTGCGTCGCTCTCTTCGTGCGCGGGGGCGGCCTGTCGCCTCATTTCGGCGATCTCCTGCAGCGCGTCGGCCATCACGGCCTCGGTCGGCCCCACGCCCTCCATCAGCGTGTCAAACCACCCGAGAAAGCGCTCCCTCGCATCCGGCGGCACAAGGGCCTCCTGCGCGTACTGCAGCAGCAGCGAAAGTGCCCCTTTCATCCGCCCGACGCTGTCTTCCAGCGCCTCCGTCCGCCGACGCGCCTTGAGCGCCGCCACCTCGCGGTTCGCCGCCCGCGCCTGTGCCGTTTCGGCCTCTTCCCTCGCGGCATTCAAAGCGGCCACAAGTTCCTGCAGCGCGCACAGGCAATTAAACCTTGTAGGGTAGGGGCCACTAAAGCTTCTCTTACACACTACGCGGCGCATCTCTCTCCGCAACAGCACACACCAACCTCGTTCTGGCTGAGCGCCTCCGCCAGGCGCCTGCCCAGGTGGTTGCAGCGCTCCTCCTGCACCTCCAAGGCCTCGTCAAACACACCCTGACGCGGCGCGGCAGACGCGTAGTACTCGCGCCGCTCGATGTGTCGGATGGCGTACCCGTTGCGCTGTGCCGCAGACACGCGCTGCAGCTCTGCGCGCAGTCGGCGGTTCTCCGCGTCTGTTTCCCGCCACCGCGCGCGAAGGGCGTTTAGGCGCGCCACGAGGTCCTCGGCCTCCACAATGCCCGCCGTCACCTGCTCTTCGGTCGCTCTCAAGGCGCGGTCGAGCTCGTCCCCGCGGCGCACGGCGCCTGCCAGCTGCCGCTCCGCATGCGCCGCACGTTTTTCGAGGGCGGCGTTCTTCGCGCGGAGGTCCGTCCGCACCGCCTCCAGCTCAGCCCGGACTTTCGCAAGCGTTTCGTCCGCCTCACGCCGCGCGTGGGCGAGGGCACTGTCGAGTGAAGCCTCCTGCTGCTTCTTAAACGCAGCCGCGCGCGCCTCCATTTCCGCGCGGATGCGCTCGACGGCCTCTTCGTAGAGCGCCCTGTGCCGCTCCTCGGCACTGTCGCGCTGGGCCTCCGCGGCGGCCACGAGCTCGTCCGCCTCCCCGCGCACCGTCGCAATGCGCGCTTCGCAGTCTTCCGTGAGCACAGCCACGCGCTCTTCAAACACGCGCTCGGCGTGCTCCAGCCGCACCTGTGCCTCCTCCGCGGCAGCCGCCAACCGGCGCTCCGCGTCGCGAGAGGCTGTCGCCATGCGCGCCTCGTACTGCCGCTTGGCCTGCTGCAGCTGCGCCTCGCACTCCGCGCGCACCGTCGCAATGCGCGCCTCGCTGTCCCGGCTGACCATCGCAAGCCGGTTCTCGTGGAAGTGCCCCATCGCCTCCACGCGGCCCGTGTGCTCGCGGTCGACCGACGCGATCTGCGCCTCCAGCTGCCTCACGCGGTCCTCCGCGCGCCCCAGCTTCTCCTCCACCTCAGCGTTCCGCTGCAGGAGCGCAATGACGCGTTGGTTTAAGTCGCCGCGCGCGCCTCCTTCGTCGGGCGCCCTCCCACCCAATCCTCCCAAGCCCACGCCGCCCGCCGCCGCCGCTGCCGCCAGGCCCCCAAGGTCTAGCGAATACCTCCGGCGGCTGGCCGCAGACGCCTCCGCCTGCGCGCCGGCATTCACTGCTTCCTGCGCATTCGCAAGGGCCGCCATGCGACGCTGGATTGTCTGCGGCTCCACGCGTCGCCGCCCGCTCTCTTGCGCGCGCCCGCTCTCTTGCGGCAGCGGCGCAACATCGTCCACCTCCCCCTCTGTGATGGCATCGCTCTCGGCATTCGCCGGGGCGCCCGCAGAAACATTCGAACCACCGGACGGTTGTGGCGCAGTCACCGCAGCCACTTCGGTGGCGGCCGCAAGTTCAGCCGGGGAGTCGCTCGGTGCGCCGCGTGCCTCGTCCCCCCAGCTGACTCTCTTCTGCACCGACGCCCTCCGCGTCTGTGGCGACGCAGACGGCGACGAAGACGACTGCGCTTGCGACGGCGGCTGCGACGACGGCACGACGTCCGGCGCAGCCTCTTCCTTCGCCACGTCGCGCGCCTGCCCTTTTTCCCCAGCCGAAACAGTTGCGGCATCCGCTGCGCGCGGCGGCTCTTCCGGCGGGTCCACGCTTATCTGCGGAACGAGTGGCGACCGCGCGACAGCGGGGCTGCGGCGAGGCTGCACCACAGGACTTGCTGCCGGGCTCCGCGAGCGCTCTTCGAACGCGCGAATTTTGTTGCGCGCCGACTGGGACGACGGCGACGGCGGTGCGTCGCGCGGGGCATCCCCCTCTTCCGAGTTGTCGTCGTCCGCATCAGATACATCGCGACTGGATAGCGGCGAGTCCACGGAGAAGGGAAAGGGTGTCGGCCGCGCCGCGTGGCTCGCGCGCACCGCGGGAATCTCCATCAAGGCAGTCACCGCACGCAGCAGCGCCGGTCGGTGGGACTCGTCTACGGGAAGGTCGTACACGCGGCGCAGCGTGCGAACGTAGGCCGCAATGCGCTGCGCGGGAATGAAACGCAGGTGGTCGAGGGCGCGGCGGTCGGCCTCTGGGATGCGCCGGAGTGCGGCGTCGATGCGCTCGGCGGCCGCCTGGGACGCCTCGAGGTCGCCCATCTGCGCACCGGCCATTCAGTCAGCCAATTTGCCGCAAGCACGCAACGCCCACACGCATGGATGCTGGAGGACAAGACGGTGCCGCGCGATAACAACCCACAAAGTGCAAGAAAACGTCGCCCACTCCGCCCGTCGCCGCATTCGTCAGATCGTCGGCGGACACGGCCTGCGCAAGGGCTGTGTGAGGCCGGCGGACACATGCGCACAATCGCGCACAGCACGCACCGCCAGGAGGCGCTTGTGTGTTGTCAATAAGTGGCGCACTTCGTTCGCCACGGCAAGGTACGACTCGCACTGGACGGCGTCGCCAGCAGCACTCGCGGATGCACGCCGCGCACGCAGCAGCTGCAAGCGACATGCGCGAAGGCGGTTCATGACGCAAACGCGCGTGTTGTGGCAAAAATGCACAGCGCAATAACGCATCGCCAAGAGTGCGCACCTTGCGAGTCTTTTGCAAGTAGCGGACAAATTGGCGCTCGAGAGAGACCAGCTCCGTCGAAGCCGCGCGCAGCTCGGAAGCATCATCCTCGTCCTACAGCCACGGTGCGTGAGTGCGCGGTCGTGCATACAGGCTCATGATCGCGCAACACGCAACAGACCCTCAACAAACGCACCATCGTGCGAGGCCCCCCCCCCGCTCACTACAAGTGCGCAGGGCTACAATCGTATGGCCGACATGGGCAGCACACCCCTGCGGTGCGCGAAGGGACCAATGTGTGCTTTAAAGTCTCAAACGCTCTCACTCACACTGTTCGCGGTGGCGGTAAAAATTTGCATTTTGAATTTGTGAAGTCGTCACATCGTCGTCATTACATCCACCAATCGGGTCCCCCACCAATCATCAAGCGATTGCCCGCAACACAAACACGGCGTCCTCCAGCTTGTAGTACGGCTGGAAGAGGTCGCCCTCGCAGAGGTACGGCACGCGCGCCATGACCTCCACCGCAAGCCCCGCGCGCTCAAACAGGCCCATGGACAGCGAGCAGCACCACTCCTCCCACCGGCGCCCCGTCACCGTCACGCGCTCGGACGGCGGCAGCTGGCGCCCACCTGACAGGCGATCGCCCTCAGAAAAAGACAGAACAACGATAGAGACAATGTGCTAAGGGCTACAGCGGCAGGCGCACCCACCAGACTCCACGAACGGCCGAAATGGGAGGACGACGGCCAAGAGGATCCGCCCTGTTTCGGGCACAAGACGCGCGCGCATTTTCACGAGCAAATCAGAGGGGCTATCGCAGCGGTCGAGGACGTTGAGGCAACAGACGACGTCAAACTGGCCCGTTATTGCAGGGTCGGACACGTCCAGCACACGGTGGCATCTGTAACGCCATTAAGAACGGTCAGCCCGCGCTCTCGGCAGAACGGACGCAAGCCACGCGCGACACTCACTCGTATCCGCCCTGTCTGAGGCGCCACGCCATAAAACCCGACGCTTCTGTGCACACAATCTTGCGAAATAGGGGTTTGAGTTCGTCGGTCACGTGCCCATCGCCGGCGCCCACGTCAAGGCAGCGTCCGAGGGGCGGCGCGTCGTTGGCAAGCCGCAGCAGCGACCGCACGTGCGCCGTGGTGAGCACCAACATGGACCCGCGCCCCAACAGCCTGGAGACCAACCAGTCAGTCCACGCACATCAACGCACAGGCAGACGTGCCATTCAACGCACAGCCATTGAGCCCAAACACAAGTAGTATAAGTGGCCAGTGGCACTTATATGTCACTCAGCCAACACATGCCATGCAACACACAGCCATTGAGCCCAAACACGTGCCGCTTAACGCACACCAACATACCGCATGCACGCACACTGCTCTCGACCAACGCACTCGAGGCCACACCAACCCATTAATGGAAGTGACGGACATGAAACTGCCGCAACAGAGCTTGACGGCGGAGCATGCGTAGTGCGCGCAGATGGACCACGACTTGCGCTCGGCCTCTGCCAGGAACAGGCGGGTGCGGTCGTCCACGCCGAGGCGCACGAAGCGTCCGCGGAGATGCGTGCACAACCGCGTCTCGTCAATGTCATACCGAAGCCCTTCAGCCTGGAGGGCACCTCACATCAGCGCGCGAAGACGGCACAGACGCACGGCATTGGCGCCCCACCAGCTGCTGCACGCTCTTTGGTTTGCGGTACAAGTACGCCCATCCCAAGGGACTCCGCCCGAGTCGCGTCGAGCGAATGGTCGCCTGCAGCCGACAGTCCTCGCAGTCGCACGCGCCGTCCGCCATTTGCCGCGAGAGGAGGGTGTTAATGCGTCGACGAGCTTTTGGAGGCGAATCCGTCACTTCAAATCCACGTGCGGAGTAACGCGTTACTGATACGGCTCAAACACAGCGCCACATTGCGAGCCGACGCACTGCGACTCAAATCAGAGACTCGGGCAGTTCAGACACTGTGCAAGGCGTGCGGAGGCGGCCTTGTTGTGCCCTCTTGCTTGCGATGCGTGGCTCGCATTGACCAATGACGCACGCGCGGTCCGCTGGCGCATCGCTTGCGATCGTCGATGTCACTGCAGACAACATTGCGGCGGAAGCGCCGCGTGTTTCAGCCGCTGTGCGCCGCGCGGCCTTTGTGGCGATTGACACGGTGAGGCGTACAGATAGGTTGCGGGAGTCGCACAGACGTTCCGCATTCTCATAATAGAGCTGCTCTGGACTCACACACGCTTGCCATGGAAACTCACGCCCGCACGCGCGCAGGAGCTGACAGGGCTTGGGTCGCGCGCAGCCACCACCGCCGCGTAAGTGCCGACCCGTTGCAGTCATGGGTGCGTTGGCCTTCGCACGGCTCTGCGACTAACACGACCCACGCAGCTCGGTAGAGGACCGATACGCTGCGCTGCGACAGGCGGCGTCGTCACGTGCGCTCGTGTCGCTGGGCATCGCCTGCTTTGCGACCGCGCCGTCCGGGGCATATGACGTCGATGTGTTCAACGTCTTCCTGCAGTGCCAGGTGGGTCGCCCTTCGCTGTGCGGGCGGCAGAGTGGTGCTCCCGTGCTGCTTGAGCTGAACAGACACTGCTGCGTGGCAGGAGCCGCACACCGTCGAGCCAAAGAGCCTTCGCTTCCTGGCCGCAAACGGCTTCGACTTCAACCGCCAGATTGTCGCCGGCGTGCCGTATTGGCCCGGCGCAGACAGGGTGCGTGGGCGTGGCGAGTGCCCTGTGGCGAGTGAATGCTGGTCTGACGGCGGCTGTGCAGGCTGGCGGGGAGGACGCTGCTCGGGCCCTGTTTGCGGATGTGCTGCGTGCACGCGCGCCTCTGATTGTGCACAACGGCCTCATCGATCTTGCCTTCGTCCACCACCACCTCGTCGCGCCGCTGCCCGACACGCTCGCCTCGTTCACGGCCGATCTTGCGGCGGTGTATGCGCCGGCGACGGTGATCGACACAAAGTACATTGCCGAGTTTGTCTCGCGGCACCCGGCGTCCTTCCTCGAATACCTCTTCCGCAAATTGTGGGTGGACGGCATGCACATGCACATACACATGTATACAAGTGGGCGCTGTGCGTCGCAGCGTGCTGAGAATGTCATTTCACCGCAGAATCCGTAATACGGAGCGGCGGCGATTGGCCGGCCAGCCGCACGTTGCCGTGCAATCGGAGGGGGGCGCAATCGCGCTCGCGTCGTTCAGCCACCGGTCACCAGACACGCGCGAACCATGCCCGCAGTACGCGGTGAGCCTCCGATGGTCGTGTCCCTTGCGAGTGTCGAGAGTACCGTCGCTAAAGATGTTATCATCGCAGTCGCATGGCTTCTGCTCGGCGCGCACTTGCGAGAAATCGCACGACATTGAGGCCGCGCTTGATCACGAGGAGCAGAGGGCGCGTCGCCGCAACAGGAAGCGGAAGCGAAAAGGCGGGTGTCCATTGACTGTGGCTCACTGCTATTGCGACTCGACTGAGCTGGATATGCGCACGCAGATAGTCACGGCGAGGACGGCTCGGCGGACACAGCGCCGACATCCGCACCTGTGGCACCCGAAGGCACGGCATCCCCTGGCGAGGGCGGACACCGCGCCGGGTTCGATGCCTTCATGACGGGGTTCGTGTTTGCGGCGGAGCGCGTGGCGCACGGGGAGCGGTCGTCAGCTGAGTGTGCGAATCGCATATGCCTCAGCGGCAAGTCCTTCCCTCTGCACCTGGCGCCGTCGGCGTTCACCGCCCCGTCGCAGGCCTGCCGAGATAAGCTGTCCAGACTGTGGCCACCCGACAAATAAAGCGATAAACCGTTTAATGGCCTACTGGACAGGGGAATTCTGGGGCCGCGCCAGGCGCTCCACGGCGCCAAAGAGCTCCGACAGCGGGGCGTGGTCGAGGTCGAAGGCGAAGAACGACTCGGCAATCGCGGCGCACGCGTCGAAGCTATGGCGCATGGCCCGCGTGATGAAAGGCTCGATCGTCGCGTTGCTGCTCAGCTGCACGGACACGCGCCGGCCGCGGTCGACAACTGAAAGCGCAAGAATGGTTGGCACGGCGTTAATCGAGATGCGCACATCGTTTCCAATGCGACGGCACCACATGCGACCGCAACTCACTGTCCTGGGGGAGACCCGCCACCGCCGCAACGCGGCATCCGAATGCATCCGACGAAAATCCGTCAGCAACGTGATACAGGAAGGCCACTTCGGCGGCCTCGCGCACGACTGCCATGTGGGACAGCTTCAGCACAGCGCCCGCACTCGGCAGGAGCCCCTCCGCGAGCAGCTCGTGGAAGTGGGTGCTCACGAGACACACGGGACAGTCCACGGCACCGCCTGGGCGCTCCGCCAGGTGCCGGATGGTTGCGGCGAGGAGTGCGACGCCATCCGCCGACCCGGTGCCCTTGCCAAACTCGTCGATAACAACGAGCGAGCGGGCAGTGGCGCAACACAGCGCAGCCGACACTTGGACGGCGTCAATCATGAACGTCGATTGGGCAAGCGACACAGACTCGCGCGACTGGATGCGCGTGAAGACGCGGTCGCAGATGGCCACGGTCGCACTTTCGGCGGGGACGAAGCTCCCGATGTGCGCCATGTACACAATCAACGCCACCTGCGCAGTGGTGATTGCACCATCAGTCTTCGCACGTGGGGCGCCAGTCACCCCGCGCAGTACTCGCCTGCTTAATGTAGATGCTCTTGCCGCTCGCATTGGGCCCAGTGACAATGTGCATGCGGTCGGCGCCGCGTGCCGCGTGGAAATCGTTCGGGATGAACGTGCCCACGCCGAGCTCTTGGAGGGGATGGCTGCGGGTTGGACGCAATGGTCGCTTGCAATGCGCTCATCGCCCATGGGACAGTGCCCGCATGTCACCCACCGGCCAACGACAATGTCGATCGAATTGCCGCCCACCGCCGGCCGGACGTAGTTGAAATCCCTAGCCACGGTCGCCAGCGATGCGATGCTGCCACACGGCGAGTTAGACTTGCGCGTTCCGTGGCAGGGCTGTTAGTGCGAGACCCACCAGTCGAGCTCGGCAAGCAGCTCGCCAGCGACCTCCAGGACACCGGCGACGGCCAAAATCTTGGACTGCACTGTGAGCGCAATCTCCGTCTCCCGGTCTGCGGCGGATGACGTCAGGGCGTATTCAATGCATCAGGAAGACGCGCACCGTGCCCACCGATTATGTCCCCGTGGATGTCGCCGAGCACGCGGTCCATCTCTGGGATGCAGAGCGCCTGCGTCAGACGAAGGGAGGTGGCTCGCACCCACAAGTACCCACCGCGCGTACGAACACTCTTGTAGTGCACGGCATTCTTTGTCACGAACTGCGACAAGCGCGACAAGGGCCCGTAAACGATGCTGTGTGCGACAAACACAAACGCGCGGCAGATGCGACTTGCCTGAAATTCGTAGCCAGGAATGTGGAAGTCGGCCTCGCATTGCTGCGAAGCCTTGCGCGGCACGGCCACGAGATAGCCGATCTGGGGAAAATACACGACATTGCACTCGTCCACGTGCGCACTCGAAGCCATCTCCTCGCGTGCAACCTTCGTCTGATGCAGCGCCGTGGGGCTTGAGCACGCGTTCTGCGAAAACATGAGCGGGGTGCTTGGAACTCACCATGAAATCTGGCAGACCATTGTAGACCCGCTTCATCTCTGCGCGCAGTACGAAGGCAAGTCGACAAGAGGTATCGGAGGAGAATGGAGCGACGAATCGTGCGCCTACCGTCCAGATCGTCGTCGATGCCGGGCATGACCACAAAGCGCCCCTGGTTGGCCGACTCCGCCTGATCAAACTGGCGGGATAGAACAGTGAGCTCGCGGTGGGAGTAAACGAGAAAATGCGAATGACAGAGGGAAGGAACGCGTGGAAAAGCCGAGCGAAGAGAAGAGTCCTTTGCCATGTATGTGACTGTTAAATCTGAACCGAGACTGCTTACCACGCGCGCCAGAAGAGAAGCCATGACGTTCAAGTCTTGCGAGAACGCGCGGGCGATCTGCGCTCCATCGTGTGAGCCACATTTGACAGCATTGGAACGGCGCATTGCGACGTGACCTTCCCGAACACGCCGACGGGAGGAAGGGCGCGGCACAGCTCCTTGACGGCGCACGCGCTCAGAATCGTCTGCGTGATGCGAATGGTTCAGGCTTCCGCGATAGAAACAGCAGCACAGCGGACGCGAGACACGCACCCTCTGCAGGCCCTTCCAGTCGGCGACGGTGCCCTTGGATCGCCGCATGCGATTCAGAATGCCCTGCGGCGTATGGCATGAGTCAAAGCGCACGGGAAGCAGAGGCCCTTCGCAGGCATCATGCACTCACCGGAACATTGCGCACGCCAGACAACGCCCGTCGGATACCATCGACGTTATCGGCGTGGCGAGGATCGAGGCAGCAGGCAATGGCATCGTGACGCTCAGCAATTGCTTCAACGCTCCGCAACGGCCGGAAGAACCACGACCTGCATTGCATCAATGTGTGGCCGCTAGTACCATACTGTTTTTTGCCGCGAGAAGCATACGCGCGCGCGCGAGCGTGTGTATGTGTTTTTGTGACAGGAGAAATGCTCAATACGATGCAGTGTGACGCCGTTAAACTGAGATTACTGCCGTGTTCACATGGATGCACCTCAAGAGATGCTCGCCGGGCGACGATTTGGTCTTGTTGAGCAAGGCTGCGCAATCAGAAGAGTGAGAATGCGCACGCACAGGCGCCCCCGATCGGCAAGCCGCACAGACCAAAGAGGGAGAGTCCCTCCTTCGAGGACGCGTCCAGCTTGCAGGAGGCGGCGTGTATCTCGCGCGAGAAGATCTGCAGGGACCTGCGCGCATTGCGTCAGGGGAGGAGGCACAGCGGTCATTCTCCTCGCGACCACCCACCGGAACGCGTCTTCGTCCACCATGACATAGTCGTCCCTGCGGCGAGTGTGAGCATGCGCCACCTGATTAACGGACCACTGCGCCGCGCCCACTCACAGCGAGACGGACACGACGCGGGCAATGGGCACCACTGCGCCGCTGTCTTCGAGCTCGATGCCGATGCGCCTCCGCTCAAGGTACTTGTGGAGGGCGCCGCATGCGCGCACCTGCTCGAGCGTGCAGGCTGTCGATTAGCAGCCTGCGCATTATGCGGCTCACACATCGCAGGCGCCCGCAGTACCATGTTGGCGGACTGCAGGTCGATGGTGGCTGCCACGGCGAGCTCGCGCTCGGGTCCGGAGAGGCCCGCGGGAAGGTGCGGCAGGTGGATGCTCGTGAGTCTCACACGACAAGCGTCCACGTTGAAGTCGGTGGACGGGAGAACCTGCAGGAACTCGCCATCGGCCGCGCCGTCGGCTGCAAGGGTGTGAGCTGCCGAATGGCACCTATTCGCCGCGGAGGCTGTCACCGCACCATGCCCACCCGACGCAGCGCGCAGCACGTCCAAGAACTTCTCCGTCTGCTTCGAGCTCGTGAGAATCGTCGTCGGCCGCGCCTGCAGGAGGACTGCGGCCGAATCAAAAAGCAATGTCTGCTGACTGCCTCGCAAACCACCCGCCCATTCCCAAGGCACGCGCCCGCACCAACTGCCAGCACCACACACGCACACACACGCATGACAGTCCATGCCACCACCACACCAGCGCGCAGATATTCAAGCGAGTCGCCCTCCGCAACGTCCCGGAGGAGATAAAGCCGCGCCGAATCGACCTCATAGTACGCAGCACCCAAAGCGCCGCCACGCCAAACGACGCAGAGAATGACCTGGGCCATTTAGGGGAGGGTCAGGCGACACAATGGCTCAGACCATGCGCGCCATCCCACCCTTCCGTCCGCGACAAGGCACTCGTCGTCGCGTGGGGCGGGCGTGTGCAGCGGCGACTCCATCTAAAAATCTGCCTGACGGCCCAAGTGGAAAAGCGCGGTGAGTGGCAGCTGCGAAGACAGTGGAGAACTACTCATGTATTGGCAGCAAAATCGATTGAAGCTCAGGTGGATGCGGCCCGCATTTTGCCATTCGTGCCTTCCAAAAGGCCATAAATCAGCTCCACATAAATTTATGTGGGAAAAATGACGGTAGCCACCCCTCCATAAATTTATGGAATTGAAAATCCGTCAGCTTTTTCGACGAAAATTTGATTTAAAATCCAATTCCATAAAT
>CALSCQ010002929.1:5000-11237 GCA_943704525.1 Pigoraptor vietnamica | reverse complement strand
GGGGGGGAGGGCTGTTAGTGATACGAGAAGACGATTGTCTGCACTCGACAGCATAGGAAAGATGATAGGCATGCGACTATGGAAGACCACAACGCGCTCAACAAGCGCACGCACACGGAGCAAGGAAATGCCGGACATGACAGCCTGAGCGAAGGAGACACCCCGCACAGTCGGACGCAGCAAGAGCGTCCACGCACCCGTCGAGCTCGACCAGCAGCTGGTTGAGGGTCATCTTTACATACTGCTGGTCCTTGGGGTTGCGCGTGCCACCCATCGCATCAATCTCGTCAATGAAAATGATGCACGGCGCGCGTCGCTTGGCGGCGGCTGTGCGGGGTAGGGTTGGAAACGGCGAGGCACGCGTTCAATGACTGACTGACCGCAGCGTCACCACACGCACCAAAAGTGCACGCAAGCACGGTGAGAAGGCGCAACGAAGAATGAGCGGGTGACGCGAAGAACCACACGGTGGCTAACTAAAGCACAGTGATGAATGAGCGGGGACACGTGACCCACCGAACAGCTCGCGGACGCGGCGAGCGCCCACGCCCACGAACATCTCGTCAAATTCGGAGCCAGAGCAATAGAAGAAGGGGACACCTGCCTCTCCCGCAATTGCGCGCGCCAGCAGTGTCTTGCCGGTGCCGGGCGGTCCCATGAGGAGGACGCCTGGGGCGGGGGCGATGTGACGTTGAATTAGAGGCATATGCACACACACGCATGCTACAAACGCGCAATATCTGTTGACTGGCAGGCACGCAATAAAACGCCTGAAGCGAGGAACTGCACAACCACTTGCGCATGCACACAGTGCGCACATATTACAAAACATCACACGCGCGGCGCACCTTTCGGCAGCTTGCCGCCCAGCCGCGTGAACTTCTGCGGGTTGCGCAAAAACTCCACAATCTCCTCGAGCTCGTCCTTCGCCTCGTCCACGCCCTGCACGTCCGAGAAGCGGTACTTCTGCGCCTGAATTTCCGGCACAATTTCGTTGTGGACAGCCATGCCCTTCGCGAGGCCGCGGTCGTCAATCGCCGCGTTGATCGCAGAAATGACGATAAACGCCACAAAAAGAGTGCGCGCCGTCCGCCACAGCTGCGACTTGAACCCGGGTTCCGCCATGACCACGTGAATCGGGCGCTCCTCGTTACCGTGGCCGCCCCAGCCGCCTCCGGCCGTGTTACCGGCACCCGCCGCACCCGCACCCGCACCCGCGCCAGTCGACGCAGTGCCGGCTGCTGCAGACTGCGTGAGGAGGGTGGCGAGGTTCGCCTTCTCCAGTCGGTCCGTCATGGCGAGTGCCCGCAGGTATTCGCGCACGCACGCCTCGTTCGAAGCGTACAATCCGCTCTCGAAGCGACGAATGACGGCGTGCGGGTCGTCCCTCACGAGCTCCTGGTAGTACTCGGCCTGCTTGCGCGCGTTGCGGGGCTCGTTCTCGGCGCCCTCCTCGAGCCGGTCCAGCCGGCCGCCGAGGAAAGAGATCGAACGCACCGCGTGGACGTCCGTTGCCGCCCGCAGCGCAGCCACGGCACGACGGCGGACGGACGCCGAGGCTAACAAGGGCGCAGGGGTCATTTGAGCAGAAAGTGGGGAAGAGAGAGAGGCGCCGCTCGTGCGCGACGCAAACTGCGCGCCCTCCGACGCCCAACGGCCGGCAACTGTGGACATGCGTCGCATTGCGGACGATTGTTGTGCGAGCGAAGGGCCGAGCGAGTGCGCTGTCGCGTGTGTTGATGCAATCCGTGACACGAAGGGACCCGCGAACATCGAGCGGCCAAGCGACTGCGACGGCACGGAGGAGAGAACGGAGGCCGCCGTTGGGGGAGCGCCGCACATGGCCGTCGCAGGCGCACTCTCAGCGTGCACGCGGGGCGATGCATCGAGAGCGTCCTGCTGAACGAGGCGAGAGGCTCGGTCCGACGGGGCAGTCTGGGCACGCGTGAATTGCGGTCAGATAAAAAGGCGCATGTGGCCACGCACATACGGTAACACACGCGGTCAGGAATGTTTGGCAGTGTGCGCGTGGGATTTCTATGTGCGTGTATGGCTGTGAATGGTCGGGTGCGAGTGGCACTGGTAATTCCCGCTTCGCTTGCCACCCACATCTATAGCACGCGCGGCGGGCGAATCGGCCTGCGCGAGACGGCCCGGCAGCGAGACTGACGGAAGGCGCAGAGACACCGCCGCCTTGGCCGACTGGGCGAGGGACACGGCGTCCGCAAGGAGTGCCTGCAGCTGTTATAAACAATGCCAAGAGGAAGGCAAGTAAGCAGCGCACGCAAGTCTTCCGATAGAACAAAATCGCACACGCTCCAGGAGCTAACGCAACGCCACACCCACCGGCTGGGCCGCAGTGGCCGCCATGGTGGCCTTTCTCCCCTCCCAAACACTACCGCTCCGTGTGTCTCCTCGTGCGATGTGATGTTGCGTAACGCGGACGAACGGAACCAAATTTCAGCGCGAAGATGCGCAGCGACAAGACAATCTACGCAACTCTGTGTGCGCAACACATACAATAGACTCGAAAAGAAAGGCAAATGCAATCGCGCGCGCGCGTGTGTGTGTGTGTGCATGAAGGCAAAGGGATGCCTCAATCAGTTTGTTGGCCTCACACGAGAAAGCGTACGCCACTGCCCCGGATGCATGGCACGTGATCGTCCGATTTGGTCTCCGATCGTAGATTCGCATGCAAATTTTCCGATCGCTCGACACGATTGTATTTCAGCACAACGTTGCGCCGACAAGCGCACATTTCAGTTCAGACTTAATGACATGTAAACGCCAGCGCAGAGCGGACGCGCTGTTTCCCATGCAAGCGTCCGCGACAATTAAACGCGCATACGCACGCACACGCAGCGCAATTGACCTCAAGATCTTAGTGCAAGCGCCTCGATTTGCGCTATGCGCCGCTTCAGCTCGCTCTTTCCGACCTCCGATTGATATCGCGAGTCGCAGCAGATGGACACGGAGACGCCACGCGAGGCCTGCTGGGGCGGTCGGTACGGGTAGAAGCGGATGTCGGTCGAGCGCTGCCGGTCAATGGGCGCCGAGACGAGGCGCTGGATCACCTCCTTCAGGTCCGCGTGCGCGTTGCGATCGAGCGTCACAATGGCCGTCTTGAACGTCGGCTTGGAGACGGGCGGAATGCGCAGGTTGACGGCCGTGGCGATGGCGGCGTGCTTTTCGCGCAAGTACGTGCGCACGTCGGCCTCTTGCCACGACAGCGGGCACTGGCGCATGAACACGCGCCCGTGGCTCTCGACCGTTTCTTCTGGCTCTGTCGCAAACGCAAACACGTGGTACCTGCGAGCACGAGGGGTGAGTTATGTGGTCAGTCACTGTGTGTGCGTATGCAACATGAACAGACCGATAACTCGGCGTGTAGAGACGAGAACGACAACCGACCGAATTGACAACGCAGCAAGGAAAACGACACCCACTTCTCCTGGATGTCCTGCACGACGCTGTCGCCCATAATGTCCATCCGCGACACCATCGCAACCTTCAGTTCCCGCTCCTCTTGAATGTGGCTCAGCGCAAAATAAACCGCGTTGCGCGCACGCTGTTCCACCTCGACGTCGTTGTGGCGCTTTTCGACGGGCCCGTACAGCACCACCTCGTGCTTCGCCTCGTCCAGTCGCACCAGCATACCGTCCCGCGTCAGTTCCGCATTCAGCGAGTTGAGCATGAACTGCCGCACAAACGCAAGCGTCGCCTCGGTGAGGTTCGAAAACGTCTGGACGACGCGCTTCCCCGGTGGTCCCGCACGTGGTTGGTCGGGGGCAATGGGAACCGATTCGCGCGCGAGCGGCGGAATGGGACTTGCGGCGCCCCCGCCAAGTGGCGCACTGCGTCCCTCAGTCGCCCACTCCGCGCGATAGACCGCGGAAGCCTCGAGACCTTCCGACACATTCTCTCCCATTCGCAGCGGCGCAAGCGGCGTCGACGGCGCGTCCGATAGCATGTCGTGGTACTGATCGAAGCTGCCGTTGCCCATCCCCACGACAGGGCTCGTGTCAACGTTCGGCACCTCCGGATTCACAAGCGACACGCCGATGGTTGCCTTCTCGACGATGGTGTTCCACGACTTGATGGTCCCGTGAAACTCCGTCCCGAATTGCGAGCCAAAACCCGGCCGCACTTTGTTGCTGTGGAGGAGCACGGTGTAACGAAAGCCGGCGAGCCGGAACAGGCGCACTTCGGCCGCAAAATCGCGATCGCCCGATATGATGGCGACGAGCGTCTCCCGTGCGAGGTCCTGGTGAGGGGAAGCAAAGGTGAGTGACAAACTAGAGAATAGTGGTGAATGGAGGAGAGAGAGAGAGAGAGAGAGAGAGAGAGACACACACACACACACAGAGAGAGAGAGAGAGAGAGAGAGAGAGAGAGAGAGAGAGAGAGAGAGAGAGAGAGAGAGGCCGGGGGACGGTCCTGAACGAGAGAACGCGGGGATGTGCAAGAAAATGGCGAGAGGGACCCCGCACGCACCGGGTAGCGCGCCCCCAGCATATACAGTTCGGACAGCTGCGCCTTCATCTTTGTGTCCACTGCGTTCGCCTTGCGCCCAATGTCAATGTGCGTTACGCCGCAGTCGCGAAGGCTCTCGAGCGTTACGCGCGAAACAGAATACACGCTGTCCGGACGTATGCTGAGGTAGAAGCGGTAGTCGACCTCTATTTGCGTGGCATCGTCGGTGTCGGCCGCGTTACCCTTGACGCATTCGCTCAGTATGGCCTTGACAGTGTTGGTGTACAGCTGAAATCCGTCCACCTGAGCGATGTAACGGGCGTTTAGCGAGACAGCCACCTTCACATGCACACACACGCACACGCGAATGCACGCACACGCACCACTTCACAAACTATGGGCACATGCACACATATACAGAAAGAGCACGCCGCGCACAAGTAGCGACGCTTGCACTCGCACTCGTCTTGCTCCACACCCTCCATCTGCCACTCACGTTGCTGTCGTTGGGAATGTAGCAGTTTTCGGCGTCGTGGAATATGACGAGGCGGCGCGCAGGCTGGTGCTCCACGCACTCAAACGGGTGAAACACGGCGACGGCCGGCGCGCCCGACCCATTTCCCGCCACGTCGACGATAACGGGAAGATAGCACGCGCGGATTACGTCCTTGAACGACTTGCAAGTAAAGAGCACCGTGTTGGCCGAGTCGACCTCGAGCACCAGCTTGTGCTGCTGCATCGCGTGGTGTATGACCATCGCCGGGGAGAGGCGCCCCGACAGAAACCGCACGCTCACTTTGCACTCCAACAACGACACGGTCCATTCGACGGTGTCGGAGCGGAGCGGAACGCGCCGTCGCAGGAGCAGCTCGCGCGGAACGGAGCCCGGCTGAAGCGAGAAGAACGCGTACGGTCGCGGGGGCATTGCACACGGACGGAGAAGCACATCCGCACAGACAAGGTCTCCACCGTACGCCAACTTAAAGGCAGCCTGAACACGTGCGGTGTCGATGAGAGACGCGCTCTCGTGGACGCCGCGCACGCACACGAGGACGACGTCTGGGTCCATGCTCGAGGCGTCCATCGCGCTGTTTGGGCCCTTGGCGTCGATGGCCGCCATGGCGAAGGGGGACGACGAGCGCCTGCTCTCTTTCTCTCGCTTCGTGGCACTCGCAGCCGTCTTTCAAAACAGTGGCGTAAGTTGTGCTCAGGCACTGTCGGCTGCACACTGTGCAAACCAGCGGTGGCACGTGACTATCACGTGATACGCGTCTTTGAAATCACTCACGTGACTCATCACGTGAGGAGCGCCTCTCTCCACAGCTGTTTCTCTTTCGTCGCCTTCAAGTCCGAGGCCTTTTTGGGGTTTACATTCCGTTTGTGTGTTTTGTGGCCCTTAATTTCTTCCGTCTGTGCTTAGCGAGAGCACGTCTTGCGTTTGGCGTGACGTTAGACTCGGTTGCGTGCGCTGAAGAAGGCAGATTTCAACGGGGTGGGTCAGCGCACACTGCGTTCAGCAGTTACGCCGTACCATTTTGCAGCGCACACTACGTATGGCGGTCACACCCGTCCTAATGTGCGGCTGTACGTAACTTTGCGCTACACGTTCTATAATAATTCGAATCAATTCCCTGTTTGCACTCCGGAATTGCCTCTGAGCCTGCGCGTCCACGTCGCAGAGCGTGATTGGCGCCTTCGCCGCCCCTTGAAAATGGTGGACGTTGCCGAGCTGAACAAGCTCAAAGTGCCCGAGCTGAAGGCAAA